>JAPDSC010111518.1:76533-139326 GCA_026290005.1 Latrodectus geometricus | reverse complement strand
TTGCCTCATTTATGAATGTTTATGTAAACAATTATCATAAAACTGACTTCATAAATAAACCAAATGCAACAAAAAATTTACATTTGGATGAGACTTACATTGATTACAGATACTTTAAGATAAAAAGCTATAATTATTTTTTGATTGAAACCTAAAACAATTTATCAGACTCCTACTACAAGGCAATAAAGAAAATGTATTAATATATTTATTTGAATATTGAAAAAACTACAATAAACACAAATAATACAATACTACAATTTACTGAATCTAATACAAAAGGAATTATTAATCAAAAAACTACAGTTATAAAACAAAAATAATTGAAGTAGTTATTTTAATAGAATAAGTTTATATAAAAATTTTCAATATTGAGATGTTGAAACTAATTTGAAAATATTAGGAAATCTTACCAATCCCCTAAAGGAAGTTTCTTTTTATCACTTTCTACAGGCTGTTGAGGTATATTCACTTTATCATGTTCCTTCTGATTTATCGCTGTAACAGTAATTAAAAAATAAACTTCATTAGTGATCCAAAAATATATACTTTGGGTTGCTAATTTATGACAATGTATACAAATTTTGGGAAAAAACAATAAAATAAGTATTAAATATTTAGTTTTGAATTAAAATCAGCTCTCATAATAAATTATATAGGAGAAGTGAATACTTGAAAAATGCCTTACTTACAAACATGCAATACTATCTCTAATATATTTCATCGTAGAGATCATCAAGATAAAATGGTGAGAAAAAACTTGCAGATATGTTTATAAGAAATCTAAGTTTAAAAATATTTTACAGACAGTTTATCAAAATAATTTAATGCGTTATTATCTGTTACCAATTCTAGGCAAATGGTCTGGAAGAGAAAAGAAAATGGTCTAGGAAAGAAAAATGAACTTAAAATATTAGTTAATTTCATAAATGTGGCAATAAATTGAGCTGAAATTTTACAATTTTTAAAGAATTATGTCACTTTTTTTAAATGCTCAACGTCTGCAATTGAAAAAAAAGTAAAGAATAATGGTACAGGTTTTAAAATATGGAAACACTATTAATTGAAATATAACTTAATTGAAAATTTACATGACATGAAATGTGTGCTTAAATAATTTTGATTTCTTTGTAATGTGACTAAATCAGCTATTATGCAGACAGGCTAACAATCTGTAACAATTATAATATCAAATAATTTATTATTAAATTATTAGATTGTCTAAACATTATAAATAAATAGTTATTTTGGTGAAAATGTGCTTTAGGTCCTCTACTTGGCATGTTTTCAAAATCGCCGATGCAATGGCAAAAATTCTACCGCTACTTCAAAGTGAAACTTAATTAGTGACCAATGAAAAGGCTAAAACAAAAGAGTAATTAATAAGCATACACAGAAAAGCGCTTCAAATTTGCGAGTTGGCGAAGTAGGGGACCTAATGCACAATTTAACCGTTATTTTTTTCAAGTTAAACAAACACAAACAAAACATTTCATTCTAGATTACAATCTAAAAAAGAAAGGATGAACAAATACATTAATGTGCAAAAAAATGTATATTTAATGTTTTTTTGAGAAGTGATGGTCACGCTATTATTCAGATCAGGCAATAAAAAAAATATACTTTAAAACAAAATATCTTGTATCTAGATTGGTTAATTTATGTGTATGTTTAAAAAATTGATTCCTTCATTCAAGAACTATTTATTAATTTAAAATTGACAATTTGAAAGCTTAAAATTATTGAAATAATTTATTCTACAAATTGGAAACCAAGGATTAACATTTCACATGAAAATTCGTAATTAATTTATCAACACAGTGATATCGCAATCATCCTGATAACCATACAAAAGATAAGATTTTATACTATAAATTAAAAACATATTTATCATACTTGAAGAATAACATCTTCTGATATACCTCTGATACTTCAGATTAAAATTACAGTGTTTCTGAACTAAAGGAGAGAACAATGTTCTTTGGAGATAGTTTAACTCAGATTTATTTTGTAACAACCTTTGCAATAACATTTTAAGTTTGCAATTTCTTGTTTTTAAATAAGAATTTAGAATTATCATTTTACAAGCAAAACACGTTCTTAATCAGAAGAATCATTTTAAAACTAATAGAATAAAATTAAATGTCCTCAAATGTGCATTCATTGATTAAATCCGGCGGCTTATCAAACCACTGACCAATAAATATCAAACAAAAGTAAATAAACAAAGAATCATTGCCACATGTTGTTAAATCAACTAATTTAATAATTTTACCCGGTAATATATCGCTTTGCTTATTCAGCATAATTACAAATTCTTTTTCGAATTTATTAGTTCTAAAGATAATAAAAGGGGATTTTCAATTGAAACTGTTTACTGTATAACATAACAGATAAAAATTAAATATTCAAAACATGTTTTTAATAAGAAAAATCATTTTGAAATAAATAGGATAAAAGTATATAATCTTTATAAGGCATCTTTATAATGTCTTTTCAAAGTCTTATGTATTGCTTTCAAAAAGACTTTGAAAAGACAAAAAGAAAGAAAATGATCAACATTAAAACCAGGAAACTTAAAAAACAGCGAAGCACTTACCTCAGCAGTTACACACGCAGCTTTTTTCAATATCTCTTGTTCAATAGTATCTCAATTGGAATCAGAAAACTTCTTCTTTGTAAAACTGGTTTTATAGTAAGTTTGCGGTTTACTCACAATGGAATATCAGTCATTATACAGAATCAGAAGGTAAGCTGATCTAGAAAAACCTTTTTCTGGTCTCTTGATTTTGACATCTGATCCTGCAGGAGATTGTAATGTCTAGAGTATTGTAGAATTATTTCATCATTTAATTAAAAAATATATTATATCACTGTCTGTGTTTCATAGATCAGTTAAGCATAAGTACCCAACTAGAAATGGAAGCAATAATCAAATGTAAAGAAAAATCTACATCTTCAAATGCACCAGGAAACATTCTTCTTGGTTCTGATCGAAACCATACTATGTGGTATATAAGTGAATAATTACCCTCTACCCAAATTTTCCTTCCACAACAATGTAGAGCACAACAGATCGAACATTAAAATGCAGAATGCTGTATTTCTTTCAATATAACATTTGAGTTTCATTAATGAACTAGATACAAGCTAATATCTAAAAACAATATTACTAAACATCGCTGCTTTTTTTTTTTTTTTTTCCTTAGAATTAAAATCCTGAAACCCCTCTCTAGAGAAGTAATTGACTCCTTAGAATGACTTTTATTGGTGATAAACCGTTAAACAGAGATGAATATCAATGATGATAATGTTCAATAAACTGTAGTGCATTGCTTGCATTTTTATTTCTACAAAAGCATAAATTAAACTTGCCATTGAGTATGTTATAATCCAACTACTTGGTTCTGGTTTTTTGCATTAAGTATTTAGTTCTATTAGACATTTAAATGAACAGGCGAGTTATTAAGCAAGTTATTTGAGATTATGTTTATTAAAAAACTATATAATTGTAAAAAAGAGAACTTTGCAATAATGGCTGAAAATGCAAGCATTTATATATATTTTTAGGAGAGAGAGGGGTTCTTCTTTATTTTCAATATATTTATTTTTAAGTTAATTTAATTGTATATGTGTCGCTGTTATAAGCTTATTGTGGAATACTTATATTGAAACTAAAAAATTAAAAATACATATGGGTAGTTAAACTAAAATTGATATGGTATAATAAATATATCGAGTTTGAAAAAATTCTTAACAATCCAATTTTTAAGTTCGTCAATTTTTATTCTGTCACTTAGTACCAACGAAAATAATTATTAATCATTTCTTAGATTTGACTATTTTGGCTATTATCAACAACCAATGCTAAATATTCTAATAATAAATAGTGAAATAACATTAATGAAAATTACTTCATTTTTGCATCCATTTAATATTTTAAATATCTAATGACTAACACTTTCATAATTATTAACAAGGTTTCATATATTTTTAAAATTCCTGTTTCATATTTTCCTTATCTTGGAATAAAACGTGATTTGAATTTTTTCAATTATCGGATTAAACTAATCGAACAGATTAAATCTAAAAAGCTACTATTTTAGCATGTATATAAAATAATCTATGAACTTTTAATATTATGATAACTTTAAAAATGGTTACTCATTTATTCTACAAATATATATATATATATATATATATATTTTAATTTAAAGGAACATAGCATTTCAAGACAAATGCAGTAAACCTAACAGATTCACATTTCATAAACTCAAACCTAAAAAAATTTACTTTAAATAAGTACATTTTTAAGATTATTGCGTTTATCGATGCCGAAACAAATAATAATACTTTATCGCAACTGTACACAATCGAGTTCTGTTTTTCAAGACTTCATTCCCTCTATTTAACGTGAATTTTACAATTTTGGAATTGCATATGGGTAAAAAATCTGCCATGAACTTGTTTCAAAGAAGAGAATCATAAAAAATAAAGAGTTTGTCTCCAAAGATCTCACAGCTTGTCAAAATTCTGCAAATGGTTAAATTTTGTCTCCCGAAACAGAATAATGCTAACTGACCTACAATTTAGATATTTTCAAAGTAAGAAAAAAAAATTTGTTTTTTTTACTTGAATATGTTTAACGATTATGTTTATAAAGAAAGACACACTATTGTTTGTAGTATTTAAAATTTTCGACTTTTGATGCTATGTAAAATTTAAAAATATATTTATTGTCCATCGAGAGTACACATATTTATTGTACATTGAGAATAGTATGTACATCGTGGATAATCGGATAATCCGTAAAATTACAAAAAAAAGGGAACAAATCAATATAAATATGGACTTGAACGGTATGTATATATATATAATTTAAGGAATAATAAAATTAGTTACTTTTTTAGAAAGTTATGAATTTACTTTTATGTTTTTTACATAACGGATAACCGGTATTCGGATCTAATTTACTTTACGGTCACCCATGGCCCAATTTTTCCACATTTGGTGATAAATAATATTTTCTCACACAAGCAATATTTTTCAATATTCTGTGGTTTTTTTTTTTTTTTTTTTTTTTTTTTTTTTTTTTTTTTATTTCGCTTTTGCAAAATGGCGAGATTTTGAAAAGTCGCCAAGGGGGACCGTACAGTAAATTTTTACCCAAAATTTTATTGAATGTTATTTCTTAGTTCATAAATGAAGCTAAAAATCTATGATTGTTCATGCGTGCAGCATCATTTGTAGGATCTTTCTGATGATTTAAAAGTGTTTGTCAATGGCAGTGAAGACTCGTTAACTTGTTGCCATTTTTGTATAATAAATGAGAAAAAAACAAGTTATTTTCTCATAAAAAGACTAATTAAAAGTGAATTTAGTTAATTCTCTTAGAACTTCGAACATTTTTGGAAAATGTAGCAGAATTTTATTTAAGAAGTGTTAGTATATTCTTTTATTATCTTCTGTAAAATTAAGAATAACCAAGTAGTTTTGTTACAGCCAAGAAGAGGAACAATAGTTTGTCACTTGATAAGAAAACCTCTCAATTGTCCAGAAAAACTTTACAATTTTACTGGAAAATAGGTTGATCCTGATGTAATCGGAGAATGTAAATCGGGTATATGTATTCTAATTATTCACTGACTAATGTTTCTCCGTTACAAAAATTAGAAGAGTTCCAGGTGCTTAAGAACTTTCCGTGCGATCAGTAAAAAGGAACCATCATTTGCCGTGGTGAATGATTGGTAGGGTGACCACATTCTCCCTAACTGGGTTGCTGGAGCTCCATCAGTTGGTGACGTGTCTATGTTAATCAATGTCCAAAGTCTGCTGGTGTGATGGGGAAAGGAGGATGCTGGCTCAAGTGTGACCTCGTTACTTGACTTTGATTCAAAGTTATGAGGAGTTTGGTGATAAGCGAGAATTTAAATCCGTTAATCTTAAGATACATTCCGTGGCTGATCAACATAGTTATATATGTATGTAAAAATTAGAAAAGCTTGATAGTAATTCAGATGTTACTCTCGTTTCTTAACTCAATTTTTATTTAATAAGACAATTTAGCAAGAAAAGAGTGTCATAAGTAACTTTGAGTAGCCAGAAAGTAATTTCTAGAAAATATAAATAAAAAAAAGAAATATAAGACAAATCTTATTTGTAGAAAAGTTTAATTTCTATTTTGAAGTAATCATATTTATGTAAATCAATTTCAGACTGAAAATAATCCCTCTTTGAATAATAAGTCGTAATTAATTCAAACTAACAAGAAATTATTTGACTCCTCAAGAGATATTTCATTGCAAATTTCAAATAAGAAATTAAGATAGTTGGCAATAATGGATACATAATCACATGTGATACTTGTTGAAAATAAACACAACGAGCAAATCAAAACAAACAACATTTTATTTCAAGAAAATCAAATTCATAACATTTAATATTTCATAAAATACATCAAAATTAAATTAAATAAGTGATATTACAATCGGTATTTAACCCCTTTTTCTCACATGCATGTCATTATATGAGTTTTTAAAGTTTTATTGTTAATTAAATGGCAATTTGATAATCGCACATAGAATATATTATTTTCATAAAATAAATGGATTAATGTTTAATATATTTTAAATGAGATTTTATGTAAAGAAATGTTATGTATGACAAGTTTTGTAGCTTATATGTTTATGCCACTTTCTTTAGTTGTTTGGCTATAAAAATTCATTTTGGTATTTTTATTATTATATAATTTAAGTTTATGACTCAAAAATTCATAAATCTAAATTTGGTATCAGAAATTAAAACTAATTTAAGCATAAGATTTTTTAAGAAATTTATTCTGAAAATTATTAAAATTTAAATTAGCAGCAGACATACCTGTCAAAATACATTGTTGATCTCCTTCTAGTATATTTATAATATTTTGGACAAATGAATTTCATTTAATGATATTAAAAGAATACATAAAAATAAAATATATGTAAAACTAGGTTTCAGTTCATTTGATTTTATGTAAAAAATGATTTTCATGTAAAAGTTCAGGAAGTGGTTTGGAATTTGATTCTTTTTCTGTCGTTTAGTATGATGCAATTACATATAAGATCGTTCTATAATGTGTTTTTTTTTATTTTAAAATTCATAACTTATTCTTTTTATTAGTATCTCATTGCTTTTATCAATGTTAATCATTGCCAAACACAATAGATTAATGTAAAAAGAATTTATTATTTCAATGTTGTGGTTGTTGTTGTCGTGTGCCAGCCAGGCTGGCAATATGGGGTGCGCTGCTCCACTTTTCCAACTGTATAATATTTGGTGTGGAGTCCGACTTCCACAGTACACACATGCCATAGGTACCCGTTTATAGGGTAGGCAACCATTCACACACAAAGAAAGGACAAAGACAAGAAAGAGAGAGAGAAAGTACATCCATGCCCGAGCCAGGATTCGAATCCAGGTCCCACCCATCTGTAGTCAGGTACGCTAACCACTAGACAGGTTGGGCGGCTATTAATGCAATAGAATTTAATATTGTTATTAAAAAGCAAATGATTACTTTAACCATTATTCTGAAAAGTATAATACGAAGTTGTGAAATATAAATACTATTCAGACTAAGAAAAATATGAATGGACCAAATTGTACCTCTCTGAAAAAGTGAATTTTTGAATTTAGTAATTATTAAAACTGCAATTTATATATATATATATATATATATATATATATATATTTAGGATAAAGTTTGTTTCATATTCATTTATTAATTTTATTTAAGCAACAAAATAAACCCCTCTTTGGAAGTAAAGGCTAACCTTAAAAGAAGAAAAATTTGATTAAGGTTTTAACAATAAGTATTAAAACGGAATTAATTTTCCTTTTGTAATTTTATTTCTTTAAAATTAATTTTATAATTTAATTAAAAGTGAAAGAAATTTACTCAACATAAAGAAATTTTATCTTAATTTAAATTTTTCATCATAATATGAAATCAAATCATTTACTCAATAAAATATATTTCACAGAAAAGATTTCTCTTTTCAGACTAATAACTTTCTCTTTAAATTAAAATTTTTTTCTCTTTTTAGAGGTTTTTATATATAAATGTTGGCAAATGTCTCTGGAAGATTTGACTGATAAGAGTTCGCTACGAATTCTTTCGTTAAAAGTTCTACTTGAGACTAATGATGGAAACATACTAAAGCACCAAAAATGTAAAGAAAAATTTCCAAATGAAACTTTTGAATTTAATAAAATGGTATGTTTCATTTATTTATTCTCACTAAAATAATATGGAAATTATTTTCCGAAAATTAGTTAAATTTTTTAGTGTTAAACGTGAATCATATGAATATATTGCAAAATGTAAAATATGAATTTCAGAAATAAATAAAAAATATTTTGAAATTTTATTATTTCAATTTAATAAATTCCTTGTTTTATCTACGGAAATATCTACAGTAGAAATCAGTAATCTCTTTCCTACGAAGTTAACTATAAGGGATTAATAAAGATTTTTTTACACATGATTCTCTTGAAGTTTAGGTGAATCACAAAGCTCAATATTTATAGTTTACCACTACAATCAAAAGGTTTTTAAATGAGGGAAAATGTTCACGAAAATTGAATTTAAATATGAAAGTTTAAAAAATATGCTGAAAATTATGCTTTTCATTAAAATTGTTTTAAAGATTTATATTTTTATTCCTTTTGAACATTTTTGAAAAACACTGTGGGTTAGATGGTTTCATTGAGATTACAAGCTTTAGACTGCTATCTTTGATCTACAGAAAAATTGCTGTTGTACTTTACAATTTTGATTATGATAAAATAAATCTGACGAGTACTGATCAGTGTAAAGTTTGGTTTAAACTAGAAAGTAAGAGCTAAATTTGAGAGAGAAATATTAGGTTGGGGAAAAAGTAATCCATTATTTTTTCGGTAGACGTCTGTAGTGATCGATATCTCGTGAGGTATCTATCAAACAATTTCAAATTTATGCTCGTTGGAAAGGTGACATTTGACACTAAAATATCCTCTTGAGGTTTTTTGTTTGATTCATTCAGTTACGAGTACAAGGTTTTAAAAATGGAAGACAACAAACAGAAAATTCGATACATTTTCGTTTTTCTCTTGTAACGGCGAAAAAGATAGCCGGGTGACTAAAATTGTGAAAGGTGTTTATCGTCTTATATAAGACTGTAACAACCAGTTACGTACAATTTTTGTTTTGTCGATTCCGTTCCGGTATTTTTGATGTTAGAGATGCACCTCGCATGTGGCTATAGCATCGTCGAAATTGTCTATAAAACATCAAAAATGATCGAAGTTAACCGTATGTCAGCAGTCGTAACGCGCAAGACCTAAAAATCTACATGAAAGCTGTTTTAAACCTTTTTATAAATGAATCCAAAAGAAGTTACATAAAGTTCACGTAAAAATAATGGATTTCTTTTTCCCCAATCTAATATTTATTCCGTGTAGTGTTCACACAGTCTATTATATATACATTCTTATCCATAACGTACTAGAAAACAGAACCCTGCACTTAAAATAAACAAAATTTAGATTCCAATTTCAAACTTGTCCTTATATTAAAATATATGAATTGTTATATTAAAGGGAAACCCATGAATCTTTTAAACAGAATCAGGAGAAAATTCTACACATTTTAATCTTCAAATCGAAGCTATATTTGAAACAAAACACTTATTCCCTTTTAAATAAGTGGATTCATTTAGCTCATTTTTTTCCCTTCATCCCTTTACATAATAAAATAAATCCAATTTAATAAGAAGTTATTTTAGCAGTCGAGGAATACTGAGTTTCGTTTGGGACGATCTCTCAGTGACTTAATAACAGAACACTGTGATTGTTATACTATTATGTCTTGGTTACTACATAGGTTTTTGGGGAATAAGTTACCTCTGCTACTATTTAATCAGCATTTTGTACCTCCCCCAAATTTAATCCTGACATTTGCTGTTATTCACAGAGAGTATAGCTCATTGTCAAGTGTAAAGAATTCCTTTCTCCCTCGTTCAGATGACACTAGATGGCAGCACTACAAGCCAGTAGTAATTTCACTGGCTTGTAATACAAATAGGGGTGTCACACGAAGTTCTTCGAACTTGGTGTGCAGCATAGGTTTGTGCACAAAGTTCTATAAACTTCGTGTGACACCCCTAAATAGGCTACATAGTCTACTTCATGTTCTACATAAGAACACGAAGTTCGTAAGATTTGGTGTGCCAACCCCAGTGATATTATTTTGGATTGGGAACTTGGGGGGGAGGGTGAGTACTTTTCCTCATCGGCATATTTAACGTGCCCCAGCCTCCAGTCGCAGGATCGAACGTATTTCCTTTGGATTGAAAGAATAATGCTCTCCCGACTGAGCAACCACAGTTCTGTTAAATAATGCTTGAGAAAATTATTTTTATAGCTTTATTAATTTATGTAGTTAATAGTAAGAGTTTTAAAGACGTTAAGTCATTAAAATATTGAATACGTAAATATACCAATACTCTAAAAATATGTAGATACTTGTAATACTATTACAAATTTTTCTAGCACAATTTTCCCTTTTAAAATTCACTTTTTTCAGAAATTTATTATATGAAATGGAACCCTAAAGAACAAGAACAAACTTTTTGAGATTAGATAGCTAAACAAAACACCAATCAATGAAAAACATAAGTTTAGTCTTAACACATATAATATTGTTATTAGCCCATTGAAGAAATAATATGTGATGTAACGAGATAAATTTTCTAAAAAATTGTATCTGTCTTATTTAAATTCAACTCTGCTCCAGCTACATGTAAGCATGTAACGAAACATTGAATTTTTTTATATTAGCAATGAATTTCACTTCTTTTGACTTATTTTAATGAAAATCACTCTTTTTTTAGATTTTTACGTATTTAGAAATAGCTTTATAGTCTCATAGATACATTTTTCTTGTTCTTATTTTTATTTTAGGCTCTTATTGGTTTAACACCTTCAACATGGAACTATAAAAGTGAAGCAGAAGAGAATGGGGAATCTTTAAATTCTATTCTAAAAGTAACCTATTTTTAATTTAACATATATTTAATATATATTTGTGTATATAATCTAACATATATTTGATTTCTTCTTAATAAATTAATGTCTGCTAATCATGCATATTTTTTAAATAAATATTACATTTATTAAATGATAAAAATTAATAATTTTAAGAAGGAAAATATTTTCAATCTCGTATATAATATTTTACTGAATATTTATATGAGTATTATTAAGGATATCATAGTATTTTTACTACTCTTGTAAATCTAAAATAAAATGAGATGGTGTATATTTAGCATTCATGTAAGAGCTACTAGAGTACATGATACATTTGTTCATCTTATGATTTTAAAAAATTTAATTTGTTAGTAAAAAACAATGAACACATTAGTCCAATGTTTCTACTTTTTTTATATTTTTTGTATATGCAACACATGATGCTAACAGATTTTTATTTGTAAAAACAACATCTCTCAATACTTTTATTAACCTACTCCCTTTCCTTATCACCTTGTCTAAAATATTTTAAAAGAGTAAATCAAGTTAATTTTTCAAACAATTGAATATTTTGAACACTTCTTGTCATAGCGGCCCACCCTGTCTAGTGGTCAGCGTGCCTGTCTTGGATAGGAAAGTTCTGGTTCGGACATGTATGTACTTTTTCTTTCTCTCTCTCTCCTGTCTTTGTCCTTTTCTTGTATGAATGGTTGCCTACCCTATAAACGGGTATACCTATGGTACCTCCATAACAAATTATGGTTCAGTTGGAAAAGTGGAGCAGCTTACCCTATATTGCCAACCTGACTGGGACTCGACAAAAAAAATTCTTATTGTAAATACAGTTAAAAAATTACTGAGGTTATAAATATTTTGAATTATTTTTCAGTTTCTTATATTTATTTGCGTAAAAATTTTTAATTTATAAAATAACAAATACTGAGTATATAAGGAAGTTTTTTTCCTCACTATTTTTTTTTTTATTTATTTTAAACCAAGATTTTTTTATTTGATTTTAGAAAACTTACTTACACTCTTTGGGAGCCAAGTGCGTATGGCAAAGTATTTGAAATTTTGCATGTGTTTGATATTTTTAACACTTCAAAGTCAAAACCAAATATTCGGCTGCCCAACGGATGACACCAAATTTAACACAACTCTGAGAGTAATGTCTAAATTAGAAAATTATTTTACATTTTTTAGTATGTGCTAGAAAAGTCATTTTATGAAGTTTTTGGCAAAACACAAGAAAAATGAGGTTTTTTTTTTTTTTTTTTTTTTTTTTTACTTGTTTCTCTGCTGTTATTTGTTGCTGAACCATTACCAGCATCAAGATGATACTACAATAATCTTAATATAGAGTCACTCATCCCGAAATTAATCAGGCTGATTATTTTTGTACAATTTTAGACGATTTGAGATGCCTGTGTTAGCCTCAGTAGTGGTAAAGCAAAAAAAAGAACTTAAATCCCTGAACAAAGTTTCAAAAAGTGAAACTTTCATAAGGAAAAACTTTCGAAAAATAAGCTTTGCAAGAAAAAAACTGTCAATAATTAGCCGAAAAATTCCATTCTAATTAACAGCATTATCACTAATAACTTTCATACAATTGTTTTCTTTCTTTTATCAAGCCTTTTTCTGCAGATATGACCTTTAGTTTTCTGTGTAAAAAGTAAAAAATAACTCTTAATGACTTAAATAAAATAGTGATTTAAATTACAATAAATATTTTACAAATATTTACAAAGAATACAGAATTTGTTCATTATTTATCCCCACAAAAGTAGAAAAAAAAACACTAATTGTAAGTTTTGCAGTTTTTTGGCGAATCTATTGCCTTTTGGGGAAAGATTTGAACCAACAGGATCAGAAATAACTAAAGTTTTCCATTAATTAATTCTGATACTTCGGCTAAAATACTGTAATTCCACAAACAAGAATTTTAATAAACTTTTCAAATCATCATCATGTGTGGATAATGACCTTTATAATTGAGCAATTAAGCTTCAGAAGAGCTTTCAGCTTCCTACATAGACTGTATTTATATTTTTATTCCATCAAGTAAAATACACTTCATAAAAAACAAATACTTATAAAATAATTATTTTGAGTGATTCGAAACTGTTCTAATGCATACTAAAAGTAAATTATGTAGCGCCCTTTTCTTAACATTGATGAAGGCTATCTATTGATCTCCAGAGAACTAACTCTCAGTAACAACTATGACTTAATGAACTTTTGCAGCTAATGTTCAACCTCTCCGAATCTAAATGTATAATATTCATTTGAAGGCTTATTTGTGTGTTGTGAATAATTTCAAACAATAATATTTTTATCCTGATCCGTTTTGACCCTTTTATTTCTTGAAACAAAACTAGACCATTTTGTAGTGAAGATTAATTCCATGTTTCCCGTACGGTTTAAGTTTGCTGAAGAATTGTTCGTCACTTGTGTCTCAATTGCCAAAAGAAACTGTAAAACACAATTGTGAAACCAATGTTATTCCTGCATATCGTCTGCACTATTTTTACAAACATAAATACACATTAACATTTCTGAATTATTTAATGAAAAATATAATTTTTATTAATTTATTATCTTAAAACGCTAGTTGAAATTTAAGGCTAAAAATAGAACAAAATAATACCTAGCACATTTCGTATAAAATTGACTACATAACCTCATAAATTGTCATTCATTGGTGATATTAGATGAGTAAAACGCTTTATTAACCGAAATCATTGCTTTATTATACAGTAATCATCAATTTCAATAAACAAATAACTTGAATTTCGTGTTATAAATTCGCATATTATACAAAAAAGTAGAGTTTTAATAATAAATTTTAATTTTAAAGTAATGGTATTTAGAAATTTTGCATTTTTCTGTATTTTATTTAAAAATACATTTAGTTGCCAAAAATTATTGTGTCTAATATATCATATTCACATTTTGAAGGTTAAAATTTATATTTCAGAAATTATAAGAAATATAAATATCTAAGAATACACTGTCTACAAATAACTATTTGGGCACCTATGCAAATGACGATATCAGCTGTCCAGAGGTACATCACGGCCTCCGCCGGTATATATAGTGTAGAAAACAGCATCGGCATTAGTTGCATGCAAGATGCCGCGCATTTCGGAGGTCTCTGATTTCGAGAAAGGTATAATTTTCGGGTGTCACAAATCCTTAAGGAACGTATCTAGCAATTTGAAATACCCAAAATCGACAGTGGCCCATGTGATTAAGAAGTGAGCGGTGATTGTCGGAATGTGCCTCCAGTAAGTAGATAGACCAACGAAGCTGAAAGATAGAAACCGACGAGTTCTGTGCAGAGAAGTTTGGAAGAACTGCATTCAACCGATGGCCCTCATCCACGAGGAATTTCAACTGGCATCCTGGAGTATTGTTTCAATAAATACCATCCATAAGAAAGCACATCAGTTTGGTTTTCATGGTCGTCCTGCTGCCCATAAGCCTATGATCACAATGTCCAACCACGCTGCTCGGTTAATGTGGTGCAAAGCACATCGAAATTGGACCGTAGATTAGTGTAAACGGTATTCTTTGGAGCGGCTAATCAAGGTTCACCCTTTACCGTTCGGATGGCAAGATCTGTGGCTGGCGTCTACCTGGAGAACGTCTCCTGCCAGAATGCATTGTGCCAACAGTCGTGTTCGGTGGAGGTGGATTTATGGTCTGGGATGTTTCTCCTTGTATAGACTGGGGCCCTTGATCCCCATTTATGGTAAGCTCAACGCCGATGCCCATTGCACCATTTTGGATGACAATGTTCTTCCTAAGTTGTGACAGTTTTACGGGTTGGATCCCTGTTACTTTCAGGACGACAATGCCAGTTGTCATGTTTCGAGGTTAACCAAGACTTAGTATGGAGCCAATGGAGTTCGTTGAAGGAACTGGCGTGACCTGAGCACAGAACTGAATCCTATCGAGAACTTCTGGGACGAATTGGATCACCGAATTAAGGGGTGCACTACCCGTCCAAAATTGGTGAAGGAACTTGTATGCCTACTCCAAGTCAAGTGGAAGACAATACTACTAGCTGTAATACAAAGACTTGTGGAAAGTATGCCCCGGAGTATTCACGCTGTAATTGCTTCTCGTGGACGCTCTAGCAACTATTGATTTTGAATAAAGTTAATTTTTTTTCTATCACAGGTGACCAAATACTGATTGGTAGACAGTGAATACCAACTGTGAATATGTTTTGACATAACTAGAAGATATTTTATTTTACACACATAGTTATATTTTATAACCGTTCTGTCTAATTTTTATTTCTGTTACCATAGTACAGAGAAATTACATTTTTATTCATAATAGGTGACCTTGGATCCAATGAATGAAACAGATGGGAATTTAAGAATAAAACTCCTATCGGACAGTTCAATTAAAGAAGATCATTTTTATCAAAGTTCCGATATACATGATAATTCTAAAAGCTTGAGTTGCTTATCACTGTGCTCAAGTCAAACAGAGATTAATAAAAGAGAAACATCTGATCTCTCTGACGGGAAAATCAACAATATTGCTGCAATTGACAACAGTGGTCCAACAAAACAATTTACGAATTTTCGCGATACTTTTGTGCAAACTGTTAGCGATTCAAGACTTTTTAAATCTATCGCAACTCAGACTGAATATCCTGCTAAATATTTCAATGAAGCTGAAATTCAAACAGACTTTTCAAATATTGTATTATTTAATTCTGATGATGGTAAAAATGACACGGAAAGGCACTTAAATCAAACTGAAGCAATTTATGATGATTTGAACCCAAAATATAAATATTTTCAGGGTCGGTTTGAAAATAAGCCATCTAAGCATTTTAAAACTTCCACCTCACAAACAAAGGATATTTATGCTGGACACGACGCTGAGTTTGTAAACAACGATAGTGACGAAAGTAATCAGAACATCGAATCGAATTCTATTAAAAAAGAAATAATGACACGTCAAAGTTTTTCCTCTAAGGATAAAGACAAAATAAATATTTCGAATTACAATCAAGAATTCATGATTGCCAAAGCTGAGAAAAATAGACTTGATCGGGAAGAAAGTTGGGGATTTGCTAACCTGGTTTCACGAGAGAAATTATTGGCAGAAGCAGGTATTTATGAGCAAAAGCTTTATTTAGTTTTATTTTTTCCTAATATTTATATTAGATAATTGATATATATATATATATATAAACTGTGTATATACTGTGGATTCTTTCTTTAAAAATTTAAGGATATGTGATTAATTAAATAACGAAAGCGCGGCAAATTAAGTTTTACCTTCTGCACTGTTTACCAATAATAGTTTGGACACCATTTGAGGTACGCCATGGCCTCCGCCGGTAATATCGTGTATTAAACAGCATCGGCATTAGTCGCTTGCAAGATACCGCGCAGTTCTGAGCTCTCTGATTTCGAGAAAGGTATAACTATTGAGTATCACAAGCGTGGCCGATCCTTAATGGCATAGCTATGGATCTGAAATACCCTAAATCGGCAGTGGTCTATGTGATTAAGAAGTGGAAGATAATAAGTGATTGTCGGAATGCGCCCCAAGTCGGCAGAGCAACGAAACTAGGAGATAGAAACCAACGAGTGCTGTCCAGAGAAATTCGGAAGAAGCCACCCAACCGATAGCCCTCATCCGCGAGGAGTTTCAACAGGCACCCGGTAATATTGTTTCAATGACTATCACCCGTAAGGAAGCACATCTGCTTGGTTTTCATGGTCGTGCTGCTGCCCATAAACTTTTGATCACAAAGTCCAACCACGCTGCTCGGTTAATGTGGTGCAAAGCACATCGAAATTGGACCGTAGATCAATGAAAACGGGTTCTTTGGAGCGATGAATCAAGGTTCACCCTTTACCGTTCGGAAGGCAGGGTTTGGGTCTAGCGTCTGCAGAACGTCTCCTGGCAAAATGCATTATGCCAATTGTCAAGTTCGGCAGAAAAGGAATTATATGGTCTGGGGTGTTTTTTTCTGGTATGGAGTGGGACCCTTGGTCCCCATTCATAGTAAGCTCAACGCCGATGCCTACTGCCCCATTTTGGATGACAATGTGCTTCCTATATTGTGGAAGTTTTAGGGGTTGGATCCCTGTTACTTTCAGGACAACAATGCCAGCTGTCATGTTTCGAGGTTAGCCAAGGCAAACCTCGAAACATGACATATGGTGCTAATAAAGTTCATTGAAAGAACTGGTCTGCCTAGAGCCCATACCTGAATCCTATCGAGAACCTCTGGGACGAGTTGGATTGCAGAATTAAGGGATGCACTACCCGTCCAAAATCGGTGAAGGAACTTGTATTGTTACTCAAAACCAAGTGGAAGACAATACCACTAGTTGTAATACAAAGACTTGTGGAAAATATGCCTGGAGGGCTCACGCTGTAATTGCCTCTCGTGAAGGTTCTACTAACTATTGATTTTGTGAGTAAAATTATTTTTTCTTTTCTATCACAAATGTCCAATTACTTATTGGTAGACAGTGTGATAATCATTAAATAAACTGTTAGTTATTCATAAATATTTAGCATATAATGCAGTATTTTACGTGTTATAAATTTTTGATAAAGGAAAGTATTAAATTTTGTTCAAAATTTTGTATTTTCTGATAAACTAATCATATTTTTGATTAACAAATATGAGTCTAAAGCAAAAGTAAGCATTACGGGGACCATGTTGATCGACAATGTTGATACCGATCAACATTGGCGGTCTACCAGCCAAGATATCTTGAGCAGATCGCCGATGCTAATTTTTATGATCCCCATGGATAAAAATATCCTTAACTCCCCATTTTCATTGAAAATGGTCACGTGATAAATATTAAAAGCAGCTTATGACACAGAAATCAGCCTTCCTTCTCGAAGGTCTTTATAATGTCTGTTTTGCTGAGGCAAGATTTCTTTCTTAATAAATCGCAGAAAAATTCATTACTGTTTTATTCTTCAAAATATTCATTAATGTTTAAATTTGAGGACTGTAAATCTTTCAGCTTCAGCAGATATTTTTTAATGATAAAATTTTCCTTATCTACTTTTCTTTCAATGATTCTCTTTTTTTCCTGGTTTCAGTAATTTGTTTACTTTTATAAAATTAAACAAATTAAATAAGCAGAGTTAATAAGTTTTAAAAACACTACGCAGTATAATTTTTAATTCATTTTCTTTTCGTTGTTTTATTACTTAATTTCACTTATCAACGAAAGATTTTTGTGACCTCAAGATTTTTTCATAGATAATATGATGCATTGAAAAAGCTTTAAATCAATTTCAAAAAACTTTCTTTTAGTCTGACTTTCAAAGGAAATTTATATGATCTCACATTTACACCAGTTTAGGCCAAACATTTTGAATATGTAATATTTGTTTTAAGGGAAAATTTTATCCAATATAATCAACTAAGAAATTTTTTTTCCCTACGAAATCTTCATTAAAAAATAATTAAAGAAACTATTTTATAATGCCTTTTATTGAATGAATATTTGATATATATGAAAAAAATGCATATATAGCTATTAAAGTTTTAATTAATTTTAAATTTATCTGTCTTAAGGACCAACTTTAAATTATTGCAAATATTTTTTACAAATAAAATTGAAAAAATGATCGCTTCAAATTTTTAATAATTTATACTAATAATAATAAAAGCATTAATTTGATTACCTATAATTTAGCGTGTTTTAAATAGAGATATAAAAATGAGAGAGCAATGAATTTGAAATTAGCTCAATGAAAAAATTTAGCAGCTTACTTTAGCAGTATAAATACATATACTTTTAGTAATGTAATTCCTTGCGGCTCGTATTAGCACCACGATTCAGAGTAATTACTTTTTTCCTCATAACTTTACTTTTTCCTCTTAATATACAATATTGCCTTAAATTTTCAGAAAAGAATATAAGCTCTTACTTTAAAAAATATTTTTATTAGAATTTAATGAACAATTTTCAAATTTTTCATAGCCCACGTTCAGTGTGTTTAATAATAATTCATCATATGATGATAAGTAATTTTACTATAACTTTATAACTAATTAAAACAAGAGCTAAAAGCTTATTCCTTAGATTATTACAGAAATGTGCTGGTAATCAGTTGAATTTTATTGCAATATAATTTGTAATTTATTATATTGCAATAAAATATAATATAATTTGAAATAAAAATATAATTTGTAATAAAATAAAAATTAAATAGAATAAAAATATAAAAATTATATATTAATATTATATATAAAAATTATATTTTTATTTTATTTAATTTTTATTTTTTTTAAATATATAATTTTTATTATTATTTAAAAAAAATAAAAATTAAATAAAATAAAAATATAATTTGTAATTTTTTCTCGTTTTAAATGCTTTCTAATAATTTTTTCCTAGTCAAACTGGATTTTAATTCGATAAAAGATATAAAATAGAATTTTTCATATAGTAATAATAATAGGAAAATAGAATACTTTTGTAGTGATTTACACATAAAACACTTGACAAAGTCAAGACATCGGGTCTGGGAGAATAAAGTCAGAAAGAGAGTCTTCCTTTTTTCGAACAGAGCACTCCCTTACGAAGGTGGAAGTACGACTTTTGGCTCATAGGTGGTAGTACAATCTGGGTCTTTCAATTTAGATATAGGAAGCCTGGGAAGTCCCAAGGACTGGCTCTTAACACCCCCAAATTCATTAATTTTGAGTGGGAACATGGAAGACATAACAACCACGACATATTTCACGTGTAACAGTCGCCATTAGTGAATATAACGGACCGTCGGATAAGCCGGGATTCGAACTCACCACCTTCTGGTGTCGAGAACGACGCCCTAACCAACCAGGCCATTGAGATGCCGTGTGGTATGCTAGTAGAAATATTTAATGAAATAATATTTAGTGTCTAGACTATTATATTTATTAGCGTAACCCAACTTCTTTGGCTTGTGTATCAATTGGCAATGCATCTTTAAAATTGTATCACTTTGTAAAAATGATTTTATTTCGGAAAATTTGTCATTGCGAGTGTGTTATTTTATTTGCATCATGAATTCTATTGTGTGACTATGCATTCACAGCACATAATGAGAGAAGTTGCTTTCAAGCAAAATTAAATGTCATGCAGGATTATTAACCCATTAAAATTATAAATTCACTGCGGCATACATGTATACAAGTATTTGTTCAATTTCATTTTCATTCATTTTGTCATATTTCGTTTATCTATAAGTAATTTTAGTAAAAACACAAAAAAAAAACAATTTATATACATTTTATTATCATTATCAAATATTTTTATAAGATAAATTTAATATGATCCTTGTGATTGTTTCGAAAAACATAATTTTTTGTAATTTGGACCAAAATATTCAAAGTATTTATTTTAAGTCTACAGCTGCATTCAGTTTGTTTCGACGCACATTTTTCGAAACTATTTGAAGAAAAAAAAAAAGCTCTCTTCCTACTACCTCTGTACTAGTAAATGGTAATAATTTAAGAGCTTTCTCGGAAAATTCTTCATTTTCTTTATTACTATATTTCAGCAAAAATTAGATTATGTGGTTTGAGTTCCACTAATAAAGTTTTGTCGCATGTTAGCTCTTTAAATTTTCTTTATCTTTAAATGATAATATTATTTTTCTAAGTTTTCTTCCTAGAGTAGGCTTGAAATCCAATTATTAATGTTTTCGAGATTTGGAAAATACTCTACGAAGGACAATTTTAGTTCTGTTAAATGTGTTATTATATTTTCTCGTATAACATAGATTAACCTTATTTTCACCCAAAAAGAATATGTAGAGTTTTAAATTCTTCAGATTGTTTTCATTATACTGACCAAGACATAATCTCCTAATCATACTTTGGATTTTATTACTAACATTAAAGATCGTTATCAAGCTATGTCGAGTTTAAGTTAATTGTTTTCAATAAAATATAAGATAAATATGCAAGCACCAAAAGCGGTTAAAGTCATACAATTTTTAAGAAAGATCGAAAGGATTGTTTAAAAAACTGTGCTTCTTGTCAAAGTTCGAATTAGAATCTTACCAGGAGATAACCATCGCACTTTTGGATTGAAGAGTAGAGAAGTATGAAGACTTATCAAATCTGCATGATTTAAGGGCTATTTTATATCACTAATTGCTCTAAATTTTGATGTTATAAATATAAAGTAAAACATAATTTATACTTAATTAGTCATATTAACAAGAAAAGAAAAAATAACAATATAGAAAATTATATAATTTCAATTAAAAGTTTAAAATACTTGCACAACACATATTTGAGAGTTTGATACCTTCTATAAATAAAATAGTTTCTTTAAATATAGTTTGTTAATATAATTTAAAAAGAATTTAAGTAAAGCGAATTCAGGAATTTATTTACTTAGAATTCAATCTGCCAAACTCTAATGCCGATGTTAGAAAAAAGATCCATGAATTAATTATTAGTTTTTTTATAATGTTTTGTTAAAGTGGCTTTAGTCGACAATATGCACAAGCTCTGTTGATAAGACAAAATCTTCAGACGAATAAATAAAATAAATGTATTCTACACACACACACACACAGCTTTTACCAATAGATCTGTTACTAAATCTATAAGTCCCACATATCAAATTCACTTTTACCATAAAAAGATTTAAAACTTTAAGTGTTTTTTCTATTAAACTTAATCTAATTTCTTTTCGATTAAATGTTTTTTTAGACTAAATATTTTTTAAATGTTTTTAAAATTAATTTTTTTAGAAAATTAGAAAAAACATTTAATCTAAAAGTAATTAAAAAAACATTTAATCTAATTATTTTTATATTAAGGGTTTTTTATAATCATTAGTTTATTCGAATTTGGAAACAAATACATTTAATTTTCTTATATGCCCCCCTCTAGAAATTTTAGGGCATAATTAGAATTTGCCTTAAAAATTTCCTTGGTATTAATCAGAAGTTAACCCTAAATATTAGTATTGGTTAGTTTTCTATATTTAAATCTTTATTTTAAATTTTCTCTATAAAATATATTAATAAAAATTATTTCATATCTATGAATGGAATCAGATTGTTAAATGTGTGTTGGACAAATATTCTAGTCTTTTAAGTATTTTAACTTATTAAAAATGTTTATAAAATTTACTTTATAGTTTATATTAAAATTAATTTTATGCTCACTTTTTGTTTTTAGTTAATATATTTTTTCAGGAAATACCGACTGGAAACATGCAGAACAATTAAGAATAGAATCATTACAAATTACATTACCAAATGATTATGATAGAAGAATTGCATTTCTGAGGGCAAATTGTCTCGAAGATTTTAAATCCCGGTTGCTTTTCAAAACCAGTTCCATTAAAATAGAGAAAGGAATATACTATCCAACAGAAAATTATTCAAAGAAGTTAGAATCTGAATCGAAAAACTTAGACCAATTCAAATATTTCATTGTACCATCACCTAAAATGCCAAAGTATTCATCAAAAACAAATACAAGTCAAACACTGAAAATACTTACCCTAATGAATAGTTCTTTAAAAACAACAAATTACCAGAAAAAACCAGTTCACAAAATCTTATACAATCCTGTAGAGATTTCATATTTTAATTCACCTTCTTCAATCGCAAAAAAGCAAATTAAAGTCAAAAAGGGAAACTTGAAAAAGAAACTTAAAGTAGAAACACCGAACAAAATATCTCCAAGGATTAACGAGGTCAGTATTATTATTATATATTTAATTTAAAGAAGCAATTTCACTTTTATATCTTCGATTCACAATTGTAAATGTATGCTCTCGCCATTAGGTTGACAATTACAATGCAAACCCCTTGACTTTCTGTCGGAACAAGAATTTAAAATCTGGAGAAATTGGAAGCAGTATGATTCCTCTATGTGATCCTTGTTTTCTAAAAATTCAAGAAGCACTTGATGAAAGGGAGAGAAAATCAAAACAACACTTCAATAATATAATTTCGCGGAGCACGAACTCCAGGAAGAGAAAATTGCAGAGAGAAAGTTACTCGTTTCCTGAAATTGACTGCTTACTTCCCTTCGAAAATGGAGAAGGCGTAGGAAAAGAGCCAAACGACAAAGAAAGTTACAAAAATTACATGATAAATAAGTAAGCAATGTAAAAATTATTTTGATAAATATATTAAATGGTATCTTAAGGTTAATGAATAATTGAACAATTCATAGAAAGTTTATATTTATTTAGGAAATAGATGAGTAAGGTACACATAATGGCAAGAAGATTATAGGCAATAAAATTATTACATATAATGGCAAAATATTTATAATAAATATTATTAAGTTGTAATAAATACACAATCCAATCATATTAATATGACCACCTCTATCAAAAGCCAGAAAAAACCCCTTTTGCAGAGCGAATTGCAGAGAGATGTACAGGAAGTGAGTCAATTAGGTTCCTGATTTACTCTTAGTAAAAAGGTGTTCTGTGGGATGTTGATCCATGTGAATCTCCAGTGCCGTGGCCAGCTGCGCTAGATCACGCGGGTGAGAATGCATGTCATGAACACCCCGATTGCGATGGTCCCACATATTCTCTATTGGATTTAAGTCAGGTGAGTTTGCTAGTCAGGGAAGAATGATAAACTCATCCTGGTGCTTTTGGAACCACGAACGTACATTGTCAATTATATGACACTTCGCATTCTCCAGCTAGTAGATGCCCTCATCCTGAGGAAGTGCAAAATAGTGGCTCTGCTATTGGAATACGTAATTTGCGAGGAGCATTAAAACGAATGTCTCAGACCAAAGCCGCAATTGTTGCTGCGGGTCTGAGATTGAAATCTGACTATAGAGAAATTCCAACAATAGCCTCAAGGCAACCGACCAATTTTGATGGAGGGCTATTGAGTGACTAGAAGCAGGACAAAGTCAGGTAGATGTGGCTAGCTGGCTGAATGTGAGTTCGTCTATGATTCATAGACTTTGGCAACAATTTCTAACCAAGGATTTGACATGCAGGAGGTTCAGCCAAGAATGACCAAACGCGACCACAAATGCCGATGACAAATATTTGTCATTATGCATACGAAGGATTAGAACCGCAAGCTCTAGATCAACCGTTCGTCGAAAGTTTTACGAACGTGGTCTTTATCCGAGGCGACTAGTTCTTCACGTCCATCTCACGCCATGCCATAACATGAGAAAGGAAGGAGGAGCGTCAACATATCTACTGGATGCGTGATCAATGGGGGCTTGTTCTCTTTATAGATAAGTCTAAGTGTAGCCTCAAAAGTAATAGTTGAAGCAATTTCATTTGGAGAGAATATAGAACTTGTTTTCATCCCTCAAACATCCATGAAAAAGATGTTTATGTATTAGGAAGCTTCTGTGTTTGGGTGATATCTTTTTGAATGGATACATTGACATTCATGTCTTTTTCCGTGGAAATGTTAATGCTCATATCTATTGAGTTGATATTTTAAATACTTATGTGTGCCCTTATGCCAGGGTGATCGGGGATGCTTTCGTGTAACAGGATAATAATATGAGACCACCCCGAGCTCTTATCGTGGATCTTTAACTTGAGCAAGAAACAGTTGAGAGCATGCTATGGCCATCTCAGTCATCGGAGCTTAACCCAATCAAGCCTATTTGGGACTCTCTAGGACATTTAGCTGCCATTAATCCCTATTGTCTTTAACTGATTGATTACTCCCACCCCCATTTTTATATTTTTCCTAAAAATCTCTTTTAATTAAAGTAAAATAAATAACACTTTTAAAGCTGATAAGAATCTTATTTATTTTTATTTCCCATTTTCTAGAGATTATTAAAAATCACTTATCTTTGAATTTTTTGCTTTGGTAAATTACTTCCACTCGATATTAGGAAATTTCCTCTTAATATCAAGCAAATTAAATTTTATCTCCTTTATTATATAATTCTTCCCAACTCTTTCTCTCTTTATGACACTATCACTCTTTCCAAATCCTATCTCCTTTATTATATTATCACACTTTCTCAATTCTATCTCCTCTATAATATTGGCACTCCTTCCCAATTCTGTCTCCTTTATAATATAATCACTCCTTTTTAATTCTCGTCCAGTATTTCCCAGTTCATTCTCTATCCTTCCCAATTTTATCTTTATAATATTATCACTCTTCTTCACAATTCCATCACTTTTATAACATTATTTATTTACATTTTTTTGTTAAGTAAAGTTATAATTTACAAATGTGTTAGAAAAAATTATTTTGAAATTTCAAATGATTTTTAATAAAGAAATAAGCGGTCTTATATTAATTATTTAAGGGTATTAAAAAATTGTTCGCTGAAATAATTTCCATACCTCTTAATTTAATGATATTTTTTGATAAAATATAACTTATTCAATATCTTCAATCTTTTAAAATTATTCAGTTTATGATATTTATCATTAAATTTAGACCTATTTTTGATGGTCTCTTAATTAAGCAACACACTGTATATCTGATACTTTAAAATATAATCCAGTTAATATAAATAAATTTCAGTAAACATATTCAATGTTATACCAAACTGTATAATAGAAACATATAATCCGAACCAAATGATATTTTGTACATCTAGATTGCCTAATTGCTTAAACTTTAAAAGTGATTTTGGGAAAATTTTCAAAGCAATTGTTTATATTCATCGTCTTAACTATGGTTTCTCTAATTTTAATTTGTTTTATTTTTATTTGTCATGTATATATAAGGAATGGAATGCAAATTCAATGTTCTTACTAGAGCTAACCGTAAAATATTAGAGCTAAATGTTTACGAACACGAAAAGTGCAACGAAATGTGAGGATGCAAAGAAGAGAAAAACAGATTTATTTTGATGAGTTTAATTAGAATCTGTAACTAAAATAGAGACAAAATAGTTACACAAATAAAAATGAAACACAAGATAGTTACGTAAATAAAAATGAAACACAAGATAGTTACGTAAATAAAAATGGAACACAAGATAGTTACGTATCATAAACTAAGAACACAAACAAAATAAGACGAAAGCAAATTATGCGATAGGAAATAATCTAAATTCAATGCTTAGTTTATTTGTGTACCTGTACAAATCATTGAAAAATAAGTTTTTAGCACCCAGTTTGAGTTTTTATTTATATATTTTTTAAAAATTATAAAAACTGTCAAATTGGGTTGTAAGTGAAAAAAAATGCTGATATGTATAATAATATTTATTAGATATTTAAGCAAATTTTAAGTTTTGCACTAAAATTTTATTTGTTGAATTTCTGAAATTCGGATTTTTACAATTCAATGAGAATAAAAAAAATTATTGCATCATTTTCAATTTCCAAATTAATTTTTGTCTCTATTACATTGTATTTCTGTATGAAATACAATATAATTTTTTGGTTATTTCTTATATGAAATGTGTATTTTTATATAAAAATTATATGAAAATATTTATATTGCTAGATTAAGATTAGAAGGAATAGAGGATTGCTGCAAGATAGTGAACAACCACTTGCTGAATAAACCCGGGTGCGAAAAGGAATTGGTAAGATTTTAAAATTCCCTAGATTCTCCAGAAAATTCCCATATGATTTCTATTATTACTAATGATACTTATTAACATACTTTGAAACTTGACAAATATTTGAATCACACACCAACACGTAAAATTTTAAATGAGAATAATTTCATGTTTGAAAATGCGTTTTTAGATTAAATTTATAACTTTATTATATATATATATATATATATATTAGGTTGGGGAAAAAGAAATCCATTCTTTTTACGTGAACATTATGTAACTTCTTTTGGATTCACTTTATAAAAAGATTTAAAACAGCTTTCATGCAGATTTTTAGGTCTTGCGCGTTACGACTGCTGACATGCGGTTAACTTCGATCATTTTTGATATTTTATAGACATTTTCGACGATGCTGTATCCACATGCGAGGTGCATCTCTAACATCAAAAATACCCGAACGGAATCGACGAAACAAAAATTGTTCGTAACTGGTTGTTACAGTCATATATAGGACGATAAACACCTTTCACAATTTTAGCCACCCGGCTATCTTTTTCGCCGTTACAAGAGAAAAACGAAAATGTATCAAATTTTCTGTTTGTTGTCTTCCATTTTTAAAACCTTATACTCATAACTAAATTAATCAAACATTAAAACCGCAAGTGGATATTTTAGTGTCAAATGTCACCTTTCCAACGAGCATAAATATGAAATTGTTTGATGCCTCTCGATATATCGATCACTACAGACGTCTACCGAAAAAATAATGGATTACTTTTTCCCCAAACTAATATATATATATATAGCTTATATTTCTAGTTAATATAATTTTTCTCATGACATAAATACACTTTATTAAAAATTTATTTCTACTAATAAAGTTGACAGACATACACGGCATCAAATTTTCAAATATAGTTAAGAATATTATAATGTGGTTGGTACTGATGACACTTGGCAATGCCAAGCCTGCCTGTCAAGAGACTAGGCGAATGAAGACAGAGAGTGAGCGTTTTCCGTTTTTGAATAGAACACCCTCATACGAAGGTGGAACTACGACTTTTGGCTCATAGATGACAGCACCACATAAATCTTCCAATTCAGAGATTGAAACCAGTGAAGACCCATAGCCTGGCTCCTCACAGCCACACCAGAAGTATTAATTTGTAGTGGGAACATTAAGGACATTGCGACCCGACATATTTTACGTTCCCCAGTCGCAATTAGTGAACACGGCGGATCTTGGGATAAGCCAGGATTCGTAATCATAACCTTTCGGTAACGAGAACGACACCCTAATCAACCAGGCCACCGTGGTCCTCCATGAAAAGTTTTCCTTGAAAGCAATTATCAGGTAGATATTAAAATGATTTACAACGTCCTTCAGACACTGGACTGCAAATAACGCGGTGTCAAAATATTAGGTTGGGGGGAAAAATTATCCATTATTTTTTCGGTTGACGTCTGTAGTGATCGATATCTCGTGAGGTATCTATCAAGCAATTTCAGATTTATGCTCGTTGGAAAGGTGACATTTGACACTAAAATATCCTCTAGCGGTTTTTTGTTTGATTCATTCAGTTACGAGAACAAGGTTTTAAAAATGGAAGACAACAAACAGAAAATTCGATACATTTTCGTTTTTCTCTTGTAACGGCGAAAAAGATAGCCAGGGGGCTAAAATTGTGAAAGGTGTTTAGTGTCCTATATAAAACTGTAACAACCAGTTACGCACAATTTTGGTTTCTTCGATTCCGTTTGGGTATTTGGATGCTAAAGATGCACCTCTCATGGATACAACATCGTTGAGAATGTCTATAAAATATCAAAAATTATCAAACTTGACAGCATGTCAACAGTCGAAGTTTCGCACAAGACCTAAAAATCTACATGAAAACTGTTTTAAACCTTTTTACAAAGAGAATCTGAAAGAAGTTACAAAAAGTTCACGTAAAAATAATGGATTTCTTTTTCCCCAAACTAATATTTCATTCAGTCTACATGAATTATGATACGCATCAGATGTGTGTTTTCGCTACCGCATAAAATAATTTACTTAATTATTATATTTAAATTATAAAACTTCAGTTAAATATTTTAATTGTTAAAAACCATATATATATATATTGTATAAAATAATAAACAGATAATGAATAATATTCAATGGTTTAATTGCAGAAAAGTTCTGTTAATGCCTTACGCATCAAATGGTTGAAACAAGTAAGCGATAAGAGTACAAATCTTCAAGAAATTCTCTTTTATTTGGATTATTTCAAAATATTTTCAGAAAACCTTCTAAAAATGATAGTTTATGCAGTAGACTTAAAGGTGAGAAATAATTTAATATCCAATTTTTGTGTTTATAAACGTTTCTTTTTGAAGTTATTTTAATACTTAGTATATAAATGTGGTAATCATCAGTTTGTGTTCATTCAGCAGTTACAGGATAATAAATGTTAAAATTTAACTCAATTAATTAAGCATGTTTTAGATTTAAAAAAAAAAAAAAAAAAAAAAAAAAAAAAAAAAAAACGTTTTATACATATTTATATTTAAACTTATAAAATATAGTCATTATGAAGTCTTATTATTGTTTCTTCTTATGTCATTCTAAAGAAGCTTTACATTGCCGTTTATTTCACCAAAAATTATTTCGCTATTTGAATGAATGTAAAATATTATTAACAGATCCAAAAGAAAACTTAAAAATTGGTTTCCCATCAGAAAATTTCAAATATAATCACACATTCAGTTATTTCAGTTCCTCGGAGGAAGTTTCAATTATTAATTTCATACCTGTACTCATTTTTTGAATAATGCAATATTTTAACTCTTCCCATTTTTATTACACTTACAGAAAAAAGAGTAGATTTTTGATTTTAAATATAATTGTAATTTATCTCAATTAAGGTTCATTATTTTTTTCTCTGTAATCTTAAACACTAGTCTAGCATACTGCATATAGAATTTAATATTGAGGAGTCCATGAAAATCTTATGTGGAACCACATATACGGTAAATATAAAAATAATAGAAAAATATATGAATAAAATAACACTTTTTAATGCATTAAAATATGATAATAGCTACCAGTTTTCTTATAAACAGAAATGTATATATTTCGGTAATATGTGGTAAATTTATTGAAGTTCTGTTGGTCTTGAATTTTTTAAATAGCAAAAAATGTCTTTCAAAAGCCATATTATAAGAGCCTGTAGTACTGGAGCAAGTGTGGCCGAAACATTGCTGTGTGTATGGTGTCATGACTTTGGACAATTTCTAGAGATTCATTGTCTAAAGTCAGGACATCATATACACAGCGAGACAAGTCAGCCTTGGCCAAGCATAATAGTGAATAGAAAGAGGAACTCAGTAAAAGAGACCGACTGATATTGAAGGAGATTGTAATGTCTAAAAAGAAAACAACTGCGTCAAAAGGGACCACAGAGTTCAATTTAAATTATCCAGTGTCAATGATTAGAGTTAAAAGTCAAATTCATAAACAGAATTTTTTATGGCAGAGCAGTTATTGCCAAGCCATATGTCATAGATGTTAGTTCCAATTGACATCGGCTGTGGTATCACACTCATAAAATTGATTGATTGATATGTAGAAGAAAGTAATATGTCTGTCAAATTAACTTTCACATTTTTTCGTACAACAAGACAGGGCATATTTGAAGGTTACCTGCACAAAAGTATGATCGTGATTGCCTTCTTCCAACTGACAAGTAAGTAGGTAGATTTACCATGATATCAGTAATCGTGTCGTAGTTTTTTATTGGACTATCGTAATCTTGGAAGGATGGTCTCTGGAAGAGAAGCATAGAAAAATTTTAGCTGACTAGATACATCTTTTGATACAAACTTTGTTTCCTGTAGGAAATGGAATTTTTTAGGATAATAAGGTACCTGTCCGTGTGGCGGGCCATGTTGAGTCATGGCTTGATGAACTCGAATCTTGGCCCACACAGTCAGTCTCACGACCTCAATATAACTGGAGCGTTATGAGTCTATTAGAGCGTTAAATACGGAATCGATATTTTCCTCCATAATCTCTTTCAGAACTTTCAAAATATCTCCATGAATAATGGTACCATGCTTGTCTAAATACCATTACTAGACAAATCCAAGCAGGCAAATCAATACTATTGGCAGTCTAACACTATACTAATAAAAATTCTTCATAAATCTCTCTCTAAGGGTTTCCATTATTTTGCTAAGCCCTAATAATCTCAATGGCTTAAAATTACCAGAATTTAATGAAAGAGTTATGGTATCTAAATAACTTTATAAAATCATTATAAAAACTCAGTTACCCAAATTCAAAAACATAGAAAAATAATTATTTGAACGTATAGGACAGTTGTTTCCTAGTATCTTATAAGTAGATTGTTGATGAAATATCCTTAAAAAAGCAACTTAAGCCAAATAAAGATATCGCTTATAAACCTAAGTTCTTAATTGAAGTAAACTCTAAACGATTATGTGGTGAAACAGTGACATAAATTACATAATAATTTATTTAAATAGGTAATCCTTTTTAAATAATTATCTTTTGACCAATAATATAGAATTGATTAAATTTTCAATGCCATTAATGTATATATGGCCATAATTAGAATGATTTATATATCATCTTTAAAATTTAGAACGTTGTCGTTTAAATGATTGCATACAAAATGATTGAATTCATTAGTCACTAATATACAAAAAATTGTAATTAATGAAAATTGATGGTTCCTAATAATAAATTATGTAAAAAATGTATTTGAAATTCGAAACAAATACTTATAATACAAAAAAAATTTTTTAAAAGATATTTTAGGCACACTATATGCTGTATTCCAAAAATTTAAATATTTTTATTATTCACTTATACCTAATTAGTTTTCTTCGAATATTTAAAAATAAAATGTTTAATGTATTAGAAAATAAAAATAAAAGCAATGTATTTTAATTAATGAAATAACTATTAATTATGCATCATTTCAGGGAAACAATGTTCTACACTTCGCTTTTAGTAACTCTAGATTCGATATAGCAGACGCATTTCTTGAATTTAAATACATAAATGAATTACTGAAGATGAAAAACGAAGTAAGTTTAAATATATCTAGCAGTTTATAATGCACACGATTGTAAGACATTATAATGATCTCGATGATTGCCAGATGGCGCTGCGGAGGCAGCGAGATGACGACAGACATTGTTTTGATTTGGGAGAAGAAGTTAGAGAATTATGGTGTCAATGGAGAATGTTAAAAGTGCTTTTCGTTTATAATTATTTCATATAATTTTATTCTGAGTTCATAGAAGATGGTAAATGATTGGATGCTGAATAATGTATCATCAATTGGCGACACAAATTAAAATAAATATCCTACAACATATTTGGTAGATAGCTGATTGATCGTCTTTTAATTTAATGAAATCTATACTGCTCTACGCTCAGAGAATCTTTAATTTCAGTGAAATCAGTATTGAATAAACTGTATTAAGATAATTGTGAAGTCTTTTATATTCGATCAGTATATTCAAGTTAGAAATGCTTTATGGATAAATTTGTGTATTTAGTTTCTTCCAGAGCTAGAAATCAGTTGAATCTCTGGACGAACAATCTTCTTCTTCTTTCTAATTCCCTGACCTGGATCAGTCAGCTCCAAGACTGCCTCCACCCTCAACCCCTAAAGGACCGCAACAGGATTGCGGAGAAGGTCACTCTGCGAAAAACCAATACTTTTCAGTAAATGTTCAGGGCTGTCTTCTTCAGTGTTGCACTTTGTGCTAGTGGGAAAGACTTTGCTTCCCCGGAAAAACCTTTGAGTCCTAAGATGACGGGATTTGAGCCTAGACAAGGCTGTCTGGTCATGCCTTTCACTGCCAAAGCTCAAAGCACCTCCAGGGAAAGAGTCACAGTATTAGTAAGGGAAAAGGGGGATGTCTTCTGTTGGTTTTACTACCCCGAGCACATGAAAAAGGTAAAAGTCCGACTTTGCTCCAATCACCTGCCTAACATTAGCTGGATATAATGGAATGGCCTTCGCGCCTTGGGTGACCCTACCAGGAGAAAATTCCGGACGTACATCACCCCTCCCAACCAGGGACACCCCCTTGCCTCGATATGGATGTTAGACAGGGAAACATAGTTCTAAGGGAATAAGATAGAAAAAGAAATGCAATTATGAAGATATTTTGAGTAAATATTTCTACTACTGGAAAAAAAGTGTATTTGTCTATATGTGACCAAAAAAATAATAGTACTGAATTTTTTTATACTGTAAGCTGTCGTATTTCTAGTCATAGTTAGTTTGACAAAATCAGCAACGAAAGCTACATTAATCCAAAGATAATGTAAGAGAAATGTTTAATAATTCAACAAGTCAATTGAATTTTTGTTGTTTCTTTTTTATGAGATAATATACGGTTTTAAAGACAGAATGCTGAAGATGTCAAAATCACTTTGATTAATCATTCACACATCAGTATCAAATTTAAATATAATTTGATAAAAAGGATTATATTGATTCTTAAATATTTAATTTTGAGAGTCTTTCTATTACGCAAAACTGAAACAGTAGCACAAGCATAAAATACTTGTGCTATAAATGTTTTAAGATTTTCATATTTTTGTCTAAAAGTTCATGATTTTCATATCCTTTTCGGAATTCATCTATTAGGTACTTTAATAATAGTTATTTGAAAATTTTATACGCCTGGAAGGCATTAAAAATATGATTGACTTAATGAATAAAACTTTCTAATCATTAATATGCCAATTATTATATTATTTTGAGCTTGATACCTTAAATTTATATCCTTATAAATACGTGAAGAAAATAAAATTTACTGAAATTTTAATTGATCGCTTTCTTTTTCTAACAAATTCTTGTCTAGATATTTTAGGAATCTTTTCTTGAAATTTTTATTCTAGAAAAGCTGTTACAATAGTTTTCCTTTATGAGAAATAACACAGCAAAAATAGACATAAATGTATAAAACTGACGATATTTTTCATCAATGTACCAACTTTTCCTTTCTATCGATTATTTTTAACCACTCAAATCTAAAAATGATTTAATCCCCACTAGTTACTACAATGATTTAATATTGTTGTTACTTATGACACTTGGCGAACACCTGTCAGGGACTGGGAGAATGGAGTCAGAAAAAGCGTCTTCCGTTTTTGAATAGAGCACCCCCATACGTAGGTGGAAGTACGATATTGGCTCATAGATGGCAGCACCATCTGGGCCTTCCAATTTAAAGATTGAACCCAGAGAAGACACATTCCTGGCTCCAAATCTTCCATTCCCAGAGGTATTAATTTGGAATGGGAACATGGAGGACATTGCGACCACGACATATTTTACGTGTTCCAGTCACCGTTAATGAACACAATGGAAATTCGTATGAGCTGGGGTTCGAACTCACTACCTCTGGTAACGAGAACGACGCCCTAAGCAACCAACCACCTCGATGATTTGAATTTTTAGTAAGTGCTTAAATAAAATATTTTAAATATAGTTCCTAGCAGTTTTGCTTTTGATTCATGTGTTTTCATATTTACCAAAATCAATAAAGTCAATTTGAAAGGAGAGTTAATAATATTAGTGTTTTACATCAATAAAGAATAGTATTATTGTGTTTATAATAGTAACCAAGAATATAATTGTTTATATAATCTTTTTGAACTATATGAAAATTTTCACACCAAACTTCTGTTCTAAATGTGTGTGTGTGTATTCGTGTTTATCAACCCGTGATGCGCCATCTTAAATTTCTATGACTGTAACAGTAAATATTATTTTCTTTCCACAACTTTATCAGAATACGAGACTCATGAATTGAAACTATCAAACTATGATTTGCGTAGGTTTCTTTGAATTGTTAGCTAAGCGAAAGTATATAAATAACTTGGAAGTCAAATTACATTAGTTATCAGCTAAATTGTTTTCATTTGACTTAAAAACTATTTTCTTCTAGGCAGGACATACTCCATTTATGGTATGTTCTATTTCTGAGCCCAGAACGGAAATGGACTGGCTGGTCATTTATAAGATAATGCAGTTTGTGGATGTCAACGAAGTATCGGAATATGTAAGATTTCAGTCACTTTTATGTTATAAAATAACATTATGTAAAAATAGAAATATGTGTTTCTTGTAATTTAAAAAATATAACAGTATATTTCTATTTTTAATAAGCATCTATTTTCGCAATAGAAAATAGTCATATCGATAAATAACAATTAAATTAATTCTTGTATTTTTAAATTAATATTATATAAATCGATTAAATTTGATTACATAAATCACATCATATAACAAACTTAACAAACTAAAATCTCATTTTCTAATCATGTAACTATCCTACCAGCAAGAAGCTTATTTATTCATTGAATTATCCTGCCAATAAGAAGCTTATTTATTCAGTTTAGAATATACAAGGTACAAGTTCAGTTTTTAAGTATAAAAACTATGAAAATAGATCAACAAATGAACTAAGAAAAAAGATCATTATATGTACCACGAAATATATTATAGGAACTATGAAAATTGATTATCAAATACTGATTATTTAACATGCATCAGACGTGTAATAAAATATTTCTGTTGTTGTATCAGCATGCTTCTCTGTACCTAGCCCTGTGTGAGTTGGGCTCTACCAGTTAGATAGAAGTAGCCGGGTAGGAGTTCTTCGTAATTTAGAAGCAGAAACCAAATAGAAGACTCCCGAATACATTACCTGTCACCTTAGAGGTATCATTTCACCTGGACGACACTGCGACCATGATATATTTAACATGCCCAAGCAACCTTTAGTGAACAAGACGGATCTTCAGTTTATAGCCGGGATTTGAACTCACTACCTTCCGGTTACGAGAACGATGACCTAACCAAACCAACCAAGTCACCGGCGTCCTTGTAAGTCTTTCTGTACCAGTGTAGTTCATTCGTAATCACTTTTACCCGAATGAATCTACAAATTTGTTAAGTATAAAATAAAAAAAAATTTCGATTTAGTGGTCATTTGATTCCACTTTTATATTCACCAACATTTTATATTATACCGTTTGTGATTAACTATATCAATTTTGTGAATAAATCATTTACTTAATTAACTTAATTTGTTGTGCTATTGATTTACTGTCATCACTCTAATTTGTTTAAAACCAAATATTTAGCCATGGAAAAAGGGTTGCCAGAGATCAGAAGAGGTTGGTTTTCTACCTATTGGTCCGCGGAGAGTATTTTTCATTTGAAAAAGCGCATGTTGGTAATGCTAAAAACGAGATAGAAGATGCCTTGGCAAAAAAAGCAAGAGGATTAAACGCCAACAGAGTTAGTGATGTCACCCTTAGCGAAATCTAGGGCAAAACTAATTGATGGAAAAATTGAAATCAAGTATCAAATTCCAGAAATCAGTACCAATAGAACTCTCACATGTACACTGACAAGACTCAAGATAGGACACTTCAGGTGGGTGAAGATTCATAAAGATGGGACAAGGACGTACTGTCACTGCAAAAATTGCCAGACATAAAACTCACCTCCAAACAGCTTTTTAACTGTCCCACTATACTGTGCAATTGCAGCAACTAAGTGACAACCCACGGGCAGAATTATACAAACAAAATTGTCTAGCCATGGCAGATGCTGTACATAAGACCTTAGGTCCAATTTGATTTTTTCTATCCATCATACGAAACCAACCAACCATTCTAATTTTTTATTAGTATAATGATCATTTCTCAATACATTACTTACTGAATTTTATCAATATATTGTGTTTTCAGAGAATGTTACACACTCATCTCAAATAATGCGTTTACATTAAAATTTATATACTCACAACGGAATCACATAATCTTATATCAGTATATTGTTAAAAAAGAAACAAAGTTGAGTTTTATCAATTCCTGTTTTCTTAAATTCCTCTAAAATTATCATGAAATGGTGATTAATTAATTGTAATCATATTACAGTTGATAAGACATTACCTTGAGTTTTAACCTTGAGAACTGGTTATCTTTGAACTAAGATAAATCTATTCAGATTGAAGAGTAAATGTTTAATGATTCGGCTTATGAATTTCTATATTTTTTTTAAATATTTCCACGAGCTGAAAAATATTTTATTTTGTTTATATTTCAGTGCAAAAAAAATTACTATGAAATATTAAAAAGGAGAAAAATTGACACCAAAAAAAAGTAAATGAAGAAATGTTTTAAGTAATGGAAAGATTGAAAAGAGGAATTGATAAAATGTTTTAAACAAACAAATGTACAAAAAAAACTTTCACTTTTTCCACTTTTATTCTCAATTTAATTAGTAGCTATTCTGAGATTATATATTAGTGTTCCATTATATGATAGTGATTGTTTCTTCAGAACAAAATTTATAGTTGAACGAAACTTCTTTCATTTTTACTTTATTTAGGAGCGTAATTCTAAATAAATCAAAACACGCAAAAATTCACGATAGCTCTTTAGAATAATTCAAATAGTTTACCATTGCACATTTTTGTTGATAGATCGTTATCGATTTTAATTTATAGATGAATTCTACTAATGATTCAGAAGGGGGACGAATTTCATGTCTACCTATAAGCAAGAAAGGCCGTGGTGTCCTGGTTAGTTAGGACATCAGAAGGGGGACGAATTTCATGTCTACCCATAAGCACTTGAAAAGCCGTAGTATCCTAGATAGTTAGGACATCAGACGGGAGTCGAATTTCATGTCTACCCATAAGCACTTGAAAGGCCGTGGTGTCCTGGTTAGTTAGGACATCAGAAAGGGGACGAATTTCATGTCTACCCATAAGCACTTGAAAAGCCGTAGTATCCTAGTTAGTTAGAACATCAGAAGGGAGTCGAATTTCATGTCTACTCATAAGCACTTGAAAGGCCGTGGTGTCCTGGTTAGTTAGGACGACACTCTCACTATCGAAAGGTAGAAATCTCAAATCCTAACAGTGAATCCGTCATGTTCACTAAAAACGGCTTGGGCACGTAAAATAGGTCGTGGTTCATTATCCTCCAAAAAAATAATACCTTCGGAGAAGCAGATCAAGTATTGGGGGTTTCCTGCTTCTATAACTTGCGAAGATTACCACCTAGCAGCTGAAACCTAATTGGATTAGGTACAGGGAAATACTCGGGTGTACACGCTTAAGCATTTGATAACGAAAAACAAATACTTGGTTAACGGTCATTGATTTAACTTATTTACATCATTTTATTCAAGGATATTTTATTATTTCGGTAACGTATTCATAATATTATACAGCGTATTTATAATTCATTATTTTTCTAGAGTAACCAAACACCGTTGATGAACGCAGCATGTTGTGGGTCTGATCACATGCTTCAGATTCTCTTGGATGCAGGAGCAGATCCAAATATTCAAGATGCGGATGGTTCAACAGCACTTATGTATGCAGCTCAGCATGGACAAGAAAAATGCATCTTTTTACTTCTAGCCAATCCAAAATGCAACCCCTTCATCAAAGACCGCGTAAGTATTTTAAAAACATGCTTGCTTGCCTTAATCAATGAATTCAAAGTTGAAGTTTATTATTTTCTCGAGATAAAGACATGATTTAAGTAAAATTTGTCAATTTGACCATCTGTTCTGATCCTGATTAATATAAATTTAAAAATGAACTTCAGTTATATGAATTTTTTTGCCCTTACAAGCATTTTGTTTAAATTTTTAAAAGTGAATTAATATGACAATGAAAAAGAAAATATATGAGCAACTTAAGTATAGCTCCCAGAAGGATTTCTCTTAGGCTGTGGACATGAATCGTAAACGAGAGAAATCCCAAACATTCACTCTGATAGTTATGCATGCAGAAGCGCAAAATCTAATTCTTATTGTTCAACAACGGTTTTTATTCGAACCTATGCCATGAAAAGACAGTGCTTGGTGTTTTCAAATTTTTTTCTTGCGATGTGTAATTCTGACCCTTTATCTAAGAAAAGTTTTGAGTCAGTTAAGCTTTCTCAGTGGATAGTACTTCCTTCGAAGATAAGTGCCAATCATCTGGTAATAAGATACTGCAATTAATCTTTAAAAAGATACAAGAATATTGTAAAAACCTTTTCTTAGGGACTATAAAGTTGCATGAGACTATAATATATGATAAATTTTATTAGAAATTATTCTACTGGTATCTTTATATTAATTCTTTAGAAAAAAGTTTATATAGTAACCTGGACATAGGATTGTATTCTTTGGAATGGGAAGTCAAGAATTTGATCCTTTGTCGAACAATGGTAGATTAATACTGCGTTTCTGTAGCACATCTGTTGGATGGGTGCTTGGTAATTTTCCGGGTATCTTACTTTATTACATATGAATATATGGCCTACTATCTCCGAAAAGTTTGCACAGAACACAAGAATATGAATGCTTAGAAAAAGTGCTACAGAATTCGTTTGTTAGGCTGTTCATTATGCGATATCAAATACTTAAATTATGAGTATTTTTATGAAATTCAGTGTTATTTCGATATTTCTCATTGCTTAAACATTCTTAAGCGGTTTCTTAAAATTTATATTACTTACATTACTAACATTTTGAAATCAATATATCTGTTTCTGTTATTGATTATTTTTACACAGTTCTAATAAAATCCTTTATACAAATATGACATTTAACTGTCTGGTAAGCTAAGGTGTGTTCATGCCTTAGCTTACCAGAATGTTGTGGATTTAATAAACGAGAAAGCCGTAGACAGCCATGTACACTTGTAGTGGCACGGGTATGTAAAATAGGTTCTAATCACCATGTCTTCCAAGTGAAATGATAATCTGGAAATAACAAATCAAGTTTGTTTGGTCCCACCTTTTAAAATGTGTGCAACCACTTCCAGGGTAAAGATGGCACAAATACTGAGCACCTCACTAATATATAAGCTAGCACATTGTAGTGATGCAAGATTGAAAAACAATAAGAAAGAAATATATAGCCAAGTTACGAGACGTATAGGTAAATTGGAGTTATGCAACAAGAACTAAATCTTTTCGTCTGGATCCCGAAATTTTATTCTCAAAATCAAATCCTACAAATATGATAGCATCACAAACATTCTTCAAGATATTTTTTAGCAGATTATACATCATCTTAATCATCTCTTAAATAATCACATTAAAAAAATTTGTTTTGTTATGAATACAACATTGCATTTGACAAATAGTAAATGGAATTTTGTATAAACATACCATTATTGACGTATAGTGGTTTATATGTGGATTTCTTTCTTTCCGACTCACCAAGGCTTTGTAGCAGGACTATGCTCTTTGAGTTCTTTCATCAGTTGCAAGGTTAAAACTCCGGCCGTATCTTAGGTCCAAAGTTCGATGCACTTTAACAATAGGTTCAAGTATAAAAGCTTTCTAGTGCAAAAAAGTGACCATTGAGCGAAAACTAACTAAACTAAACCAATAATGCCTTTTACTGGGGATGATCGCAATTTCAATTCCAGCTATTACTGAACAATGAGAAATGGATATCAGCTTTTTGAATGTATTGATTAGAGTTTGTGCTTGGGATTTTTCTGGGTTTCTTCCATTGTGTATTGACACAAATTGAAATAATGACCAGTTTGTTAACCATAAAGTGGTTGTTTCTTTCGTTAGTTGAGATTATGTGTACGTCACTTTATTTTACTTCTAATTGGTCTGTGAGTTAAACAAATATATATAATCGTTTTCACCAATAATGGTGAATATACAATTGCGTCCATCCATCAAAAACAAGTAAATTTGCCTGTGGGATTAGATCTTCCGTGAGCAGTTAGAATGAAAGTTTTGTTGAATATCTTAGTGGGTTTGGTTATTTTATATATTCTTGGAGATTTGCCTCTCTTGATACCACTATTAAAAAATAAATACTTATTCATCTTTAAGTAAAGATAAATTTATTTCATGTAGCATGAAAGCACATTTATTTGATTGTTTATGCAAGCAATAAATAAATCATAACATCCACTTTATAGTTAGTTTAAATCGGCAAAGACGATTTCAATTTTTTTGTATTTTCTTTATTATTTAAAAAAAAATAAACATCAACATAAAAAACGGATTATTTCATTAAAAAGTATTGCTGACTTACACTACTGTATAAATTTAAAAAGCGAAAAAATTTAATAAGACTTATAATTGTATAAAAAACATTTTTATATTAATGAATAATTAATATATATTGTGTTAACACTACCTTAAAATGAAAATAACATGAATTGCTTATTAATGACTTTCAGGATGGAGAAACTGCCTATTCAATAGCTTTGTCGTCCGGGTACAAGCGCATAGCTTCACTTATTCACTTACAAATACAAAAAATGAAAAAACCTTTAAATGTAAGTCATGCTATTCATCAATAAATTTCTTTGATGCAACAAATAATTCTAAATGCATACAAAAAAGTTTTTATTTTTTCATGAATAAAATATTAAATACTTTCAATTATATTGTTCCCCGGCGAGTGATACATTTTGGAAAAAGAAAAAATCTTGAAAAAGAATTAAGGTTATATATTTAAAATAAATTCCTGTGTTTCAAGACATCATTGCTTATGGTTCACAAAAGGGCAATATTGTTATTGCAATGTAAACTTTTTGTCACTAATAAATATGAAAATGTTTTTTTTTTTTTTTTTTTTCCCAACCTTTTATTAAATATGGTAATTCCCGCATAATAAAATCAGAAAGGGGAAATATTAAGAATTCTACAATAACAAAACTGGAATTAAAGCATTGTAGTCTACGAGTTATTAAATTATTAATATTAAACAGACATTATAAAATAAGAATTTAGTATTTTTAAGATTGTTATCTTGATAAATTATCCTTTCATAACATATTGTTTAAAAAAATTTTGGTTTATGTTTCGAGAAAATATTTGGGGGGAAAAAAATCAGGATTAAAACAATAATCGATTTCTTATTCCTTAGAAGAGGGAAAAAAAATTCTTTTTTTTTTATTTAATAAGGTATAACATAAGCATATTCTTAATTTAGAGAAAATATTTAGATGGAACAAAAAAAAATCAGGATTAAAACAATAATTGATTTCTTATTCCTTAAAACAGGGAAAAAAATTCTTTTTTTTTATTTAATGAGGTATAACATAACCATATTCTTAATTTAAGCTCTCAACATATTAACATTGCAGTATTTAGAAAACCTGACACTGACTGATAGTTATAAGGAATTAATTATATTCATCATTTATATTTTTCTAAAGCTCTTTTTTAAATTAAACTTTTATTAGCTTGATTAGTCATTACAATTTTATGCACTTAAATTACTGTTTTTACATTAACCAGATTTATTTGCAAACAGTAAACTAGGTGAATGAAAATGAGTCAGAAAGTATAATACATTGAAGACAATAAGACAACAGTTAAAAATTGAAGTGAATTTTATTTGAAATACGATGATTCATTAAACATTAGTGTATAGTATACAAGATTCTATGTAACTGAAATACTCATAATTAGTATTACTCAACACAGAAAATAATGTACTTCTGAGACATGCAATATCATTACCTGATATGAGATACAAAAATCTGTACACATTTTAACATGGATAATACCCGTTATGCTCTAGAAGGCTGCTTACAAAAAACCTAGTTTGATTTTAGTTTATATATCTCTCCATCATCTTCGCCATTTACAACATTACACATGGCTCGGTTTTGATTTCAGACATTCATTCATTTTTTTTTTTTTCATTTTTTTTTATTTGCTTATTTTGAAAGGATGGTCCCTTACAAGTTGAACACTTAAAGGTACACTGCGAAAACGTGATCACAAAGCCCTGAGATTGTTTTGCAACTGCACACAGATATCAAGCTGAGAAAATAGCAGTTTTCTGTATAGTAGTTGGCTGGGATTTTTTTATTTCATTTTTTTTTTTGTTGTTAACAGCAACTACATGTTTCTCAGCCACACACTATAAAACATACAAAGAATGTCCAATGAGGCAAACATAGCATTAACTTAAAAATACACAATTTGGTTTCATCAGCCAAGAAAAATATCTCTCCCCCCAAAAAGTTTTTGAAAATCAAAACACGCCAGCAAGAATTAAAAATATTGAGAAACGATTCACAATACTTTTCAACAAAAATTTGTTCCATTTAAGAATGTAATAAAAAACAAATCTTAAGATATGTTATGAGAGCCTAGTGGACATTCAAATGATATGAACAATGCTGGGATATCCAGCAACTATGTTAACTAAAATATTGAGGTAAATATTTAAAACAGCAATAACAAATATAACACAATGTGCGCAGTATATAAAAATAGTGAAGCACACAAAACGAAGAAACAATACAATGGCACTACATCGCGCTACATAAAACAAAATACAGAGTTGTAAAATCAAGGAAAAATAAGTTAAAATACTTAAAAAGTCTACATATAAAGTGTAAAATAAAAAATAATAAAGGATTTTGGTTGAAAAAAAGCACATCGGCTACGGAGACAAGAAAAGTTCACTTAGAATATATACAGTGTTCAAAATGGCTGCTACATTGCATGACATTCTTTAATTTCTGAAATTTAACTATAAAAAATTAAGGCTTAATTTCAGATTGTTGTAATAGATAATACAAAAATCTGTAATTAATGTATAAAGTGTCATACAAAAAATTACATTCATATTTCAATTAAAATTTAGCTTTATTAAATTTTACACTATAGATTTTTCCAATTTAATTTTTGGACTATAAAATTATTAAAGCTCAAATATAAATATTATGGAAAACGAACAATAAGTTTACTATACAGAATTCAAGTATACAAAAGTCAAGATATTATGCTGCCATTATGAACACTGACATCTACAACAGTCTAAAAATGCTGGATATATGTATTTTATTGCACTATAAAGGTAACTAGAATGCATAGTATAAAAATATGCAAGCCACTTTTTCTTAGGTATATTTCACAAGTACATAGCTGATACTCCACAAAGAGATATCTAACATTATTTTATATCAAGATGACATTTTTTTCATGGTAACTAACTAGATATATACTTTTGATTTTGATTTCACAAAACAAAAAAATATACTACATATTACAACTCACAAAGTGCAGTTAAAAAAGTATTTAAAAACAGCTTTGTAAAAGGCAAATCCAATATAATAATTAAAGAAACACTTAACTGGCAATTTTAATATTTTAGTTATGTATGTTTGACACACATTCAACAACTTTTAACAGAATACACCATGCATTGATTTAAATATAATTAAAAGTTTAAATATTTGCCATTACAAGAGGAATAAGTCGTTTATATATAAGCAATTATATCAGACCAATTTAAAAGAAAACAGTTTTAAAAGTTTTATATTAATATTTTAAAATTATTTTTAACTGGCTAGCTTTAATATTACTCTGGAAGAACTTACATGGAAGAATTACTTTTGGCAGTAACAATTTATTAAAGTTTTATTTTTCACAATAATTATTTTAACAAAAGAAAAAAAAACCCCATGTTTTTTTTCTCTAAATATAAATGAAAAACTTACCATGAAAAAAAATGGAAGAACTGTATTTGTAGTTATAAGAGAAAAAAACCAAGCAATTTGTACATTCATTTTTAGAACTTTTTTTTTTTGCCTAAATATATATATACCAACATCTTGGGAAAATTTATTACTATGTAATTTGAGGATTAATTTTAATTATAAAAATTACATATGTTATAATAACAAATCAATGTATTTATATAAGAAATAAAAACAGTTCATTACGAATTAATCCACTTTAAAAATATTTATTTCTAATATTTTAAATCTTTTCTGTAGCTATAAATATATAAAATTTTTCGAATAAAATATTTACTCCACATATAACAACTTTAAAGCAAAAATCTGACTTTAACCATACTTTTTTTCACATAGAAAATTTTAATGAAAACATATTCTACTTATTTGATATTGGATTCACTTTTACAAAGCTCATAGTGGCTATTAACACAGAAACATTAATAGCCAAACTTTAATGAGAGTGCACTGGACAACAAATGACAAGACACGTGACAAGTTTAAAGGATTATTTTGATTTTCAAGGGTGCAACCACATGTCATCACTGCAGTCAATTGCTTTAATTTTTTTACTTATATTCTGAACCTAAAGTTATTTACTATACAAAAGCTAGATTGTCGGTCGTGCAGAATATTTAGAACAACCACATCACAAGTAATTCTTTTGATTTATAGACTTGATTTTTTGATTAATTACAAAAGTGACAATTCAAAACAAATGCACAAAAAAATTAAACAGTTTTTTTTATGTAATTCCAAATAACAATATAAGATCAAATATTTGTACAATACATTTTAACCTGATAATAATATTTTGATTTGAAGATTCATTTTCTATTCATAATTGTTCAAAATTATAAAATCAATAGAAAACAAAACTAAATTAAATAATGTTCCAGATATATTAACCATTAACATGAAAACAATAAATATCTCTATTTTAATAATAGTTCTGAATAAAAAATTTATAATGAAACAACTTCATAACTTGAATTTTTTCAATTAAATAATGAAAACAATTTGAAATTATATACATTTTAAACAAAATTGCATCTATTATTAAAAGTTCACACTTTAATTAAAAATGTATTGAATTTAAATTTGTAAAGCACTGGGTTATTTTCAAAGTAAACAACACACAATTATATTTTATAAACAAATACTAGTGTAATAAGTGATTCAAAAGTTCAACATTTTTTATGACTTAAAACCGTAATAAAATAAAAACATAATACAAAAATTGTCTTTGTCAGAATCTATTTTTTTTTTCATTTCTTCTTTTTTTCAAATCTTCTCATACAATTTGTACTTAAAAACATGCACTTGCTAACAAAAAACAGTAAGCTGTCGAAATATATATGTAAACAGCATACACTATTCATATGGGAAGGACAATCACAACAGATTTGACAGTCAAAAAATTTCATGTCATTTCTGGAATACCACAATACAATACAAATTATAAGAACAAAATTCCTAGATCTACAAAGAGAAATTATGAAATTGGAAAACTGTACACAAAATAATAAAGAAGTTTATATACAGAAATGTATACTGGCTTAAAGAAAATGACATTCATAGTACTTTGATTACTTCGATATACAAAAATTCATTAAAAAGTGATTAGATGTTCACTTTATTACATTTTGGAGAATCTATTCCATTAAAGATCAATATACTACAAAAAAACCAATAAGTATTGTAAATAATTTATAAATAAAGCTCAAAATTGATATTTAACATGAAAAAAATTCATTAATATAGTAAATATAAGCAATTTTGATTAATTTTTATCTCACAAAAAATTAAGCAAGATACTGATTTCGACTTCAGATTGCACAAGAAACATGATTACAAAAACAAATTATTTGACATTTTGATTTTTTTTTTTTCTTGTTCTATAGACATTTTCTGCTTACAAGGGTTAGTTTCACCAGGACCTACAGCAATTAGTGAATTCTAAACTACTACAAACATCTACACTAGAAGAAGGAAATGAATTCATTCACAGTTAATCTAATACTTAAATCAGTAAAAAAATACTTAAAACAGCAAAAAAATTATGATTTTTATCTTCTTTGCCTATAATAATCTACCATTAAAAACAAGAAAATAAGCAAGCATTACCTTGAACAATAAGTGTTTGGAAGTTCTGACCACTGTGAATAATTTGTTCACATTCTTCACAATAACTTAAAACATATTTATCACAAGACATGGTTTCTATTATGGAATAAATATAACATTTCTGATAATGATTCAGTTTTAGATCATCATTGCAGCAGAAAAAAAGGTAATTCAACATTTTTCTTTCAATATAATAAAATGAGATTCTCCAAAACATCATCATGTTCCAAGATTTGACAAAGAAGGTATTACCTAACGATTATTGTGATAATTACAAAAACTTTCACGTATTATCTCTAATCAAAATCATTTAACACTTGTGAAAATGGATGCTAATGATAATTTAGCATCATGAACAATTTTAGGAAACTGAAGTTAAACATTTTCAAGAGGAAATAAATAGTTTGATTCAAAATGCAATAAGATAACACATTTTAACACATGAGGAACTATTTCTAAATTATTACAATATAGAAAAAAAGTTATTTAAAATCCCTAATTGCAAAATGAAATACTTCAGAATAATGTACAACCAAATTAATGGTAACAAATAAATTAATGGATGGTCATCACACCATTTATCTTATCAATGGAAAGATAATAAGTAATCTTTAAGCAAATCTCAATTTATCATGTTTCTAAGTGTGGTTTAAAATTAAAGGTAAAAATTTGAAAATAGTTTGAACTTCTTTTTTGGAGATATATTTAAACCTTATTGAAATATTAATCTAAATCCACTTATGTTAAATATAGATTACATGGAAGATTCAAAGAGCTTGGCTTGTTTATAGCTCAATGGTTATTTTTTGTACACGAGTGCCAATTAAACTGGGAAATACAGTTTAAAGTGGATTCTACTACAGACATCCAAATCTAAGTTAAAAATCGAACCCATGAATTGTTGAACTGAATGGTGCAACACTAATTTCTCATTTTTTTTTTTTTTAAAGTTAATATTACAGTTAGATGGGAAGAATTTCTAAATGAAAAAAATATGATGTAAAAATTGAATGTTCTAAAAGTTTAGCAGGGATGGTTTATTCACCAATCTGGTCACATTTTGAATTTAAGAACTAATTTGGCAAGGCTTTACTGTTTGAGAGAAAAATTACAACTATTACAAATTTTTCACCACAGTAGTAAAATCCAATAACAATTGAACAGGTTAGATCTACCCATTAAAATTTCCTATTACCAATAGATTCAATCATTTTAATAGATTATTGAAAAAGTTTTTCTGATGCATAAAAATCTTTTTTGTTTTTAAACTATTTTTGCAGTGGAAAAACAAGATTTTAATAATAGAATAACATTTTACATTTAAATAAAAGTGTATATTTTCCAGAAAATGTTTATATCTATATTATCTTAAAATAATGTCATTTTTAAAATTTCAACTTAATGATAAGTATATTTTTCATTATGTAATGACATGACCAAATTTCATCTAATCATTAAGAACATCAGCAAATAGAAACTTGATTTTTCACAAAATATATTGATGTTAATATATCTGGAATAGAACAATGGATAACTCCATTATCTAATTAAGTAGCATTCATTTTTTTATGAATCTTTAATTTACAAACTATTGGCTGGTCCCGAACAGAGTTCTATGGATGCAATGATAATTTTAACTCTCATTCGCAAATTGAATTTTTGAAAAAATTTTCTTTGCTTTTTTACGAATTTGCTTTCATGCATTTTTTTTGGGGGGGGTTGTATTTATCTGATATTTTACTTATTTTTATTATGGTCGAGAAAACTGGGAATTGACATTTAAGAAACAGTGAATTGTGAATGATTGCAATGATAAATATTAATTAGTGTAATGAATAAAAAGTAATTTCCTGCTTAATCTAGCTTCTGACTTTGCCTGCATTTGAGTGTATGAATAGCTTCAAGTGAAAACATCGTAGGATACTTTTAGAAGAAGTGATCATGTCTTGAAATCGCCTTATGATATTGAAACTCTAGGGCCTATGCTCTTATGAGTGTATGCATGGAATGATGTAGCAGAAAAACAATTCTCTAAGTCATTTCAAACTGAGTGCTTTATTAAATAAACCCCTAGCAGCAGATAGTCAGAAAAATTCATAAGATGATTAAATTATTCATTCATAATATATTGACAAAAAATCTACTGCTCAACCGAAATTTCACTTCAGTACTTTTTTAATCTGGATTCAGATGCAATTTGTTTATAAGAATTAGTAGATGATTAAATAATTTGAAAACACACACAAAAAAAAAAGAGAATGAAAAAAGAGAAAAGAGAATTTTCAAATATCAAACATAAAAAAAATGATTCAGCATTAGTAAAACTAGTAGATGAATGGCTTCATGATTAAAGTATTTTTTAAAATAACTACAAAATGTTTTCCTATATCAAAAAAAAATAAATGTTTTGAAATAAAAAAATAAGTACCTAACTGATTTTTTCCTTGAATAAAATGAAAATAAAAATTGTTTCTAGTTAAGAATTTTATGTTGTATATATTTTTTATATATTGTATTCTAAATAACTTTTCTGATAGTATTTTACTTACAAATTATTTTGTGGTAAAAAAGGTAGTTTTAAGATCTGATATTTGTTTTTCTATTAGAATAATAATAAGAAGCGATTAGCAATAAATATAAAAATTCTTAAGAGGTAGCATTGTTACTTATCAACACAATGGATTATTGTTACATGATACTGGCACATATGGTGGTCAAAATCCAATTAGTTTCATATGAATATGACATCATTTGGTTGCTGAGGATCATGCTAAATGGCATGCATGATCTCAATGACTTCCCATAAGTAACACCCGAGAGGACAAAACTTATTGTTTGTCCTTTGGGTTGGTCTAGCAAAACCATGCAACCAAATGGGAGAGCATTAGTCAAATAATTTACTTATTTGCATTCAGTTCAGAATCCACACATACATTGCAACATTTGACATATATTGAGCAGCATATGGGTCAAAGTATTTTGGCAAACAACACAGGCCTTCCAGAAAAATAATGAGCCGTATACCCGAGTTGGAACAGGTAATGATCATTCCTGTCTCTTAGTCTAAATATCATCATATATGTATGGAATATTCTTATGTCGCTTTGTTGGCTTTCAGCTCCATCTTTGACACTGTGTTTTGAATCGCCCAACTGCCTAAGATTGTTGTAAGGCATTTTAAACCACCCCATAGTTGCCTTCCAAGAGAACTTTTCATAGGTTTGTATTAACTAGTCTCTCTCACCAGGGAGAAAACCATAAAACTCCTAACAATCTACTCCAACAGATGTGCAAAACGAAGCAAAACATCCAATTCCAATAATTCAACAGTGGCTGCTATTGAACCTGGAACCATATGCTCCAAAATGTGCAGTTCTACCACTAAGCTACAGTGAGGCTTGGAGTCACACAGACTGTCAATCCAGAGACCATTACTTTGCCTGACTTTGATAATATAGCAAGGACAGGTGTAGACTCTTATGCACCTATCGGAAAACTAGGTGCATGAATGGCAAAATGTCATTTTTAGGAAAATTCCAGTTCTGTGTTCAGCATTCTGACAGTTGCATAAATTCCTGGAAGCTTTGAAGAGATTACTTGTCACTCAGTTAAATTCTATGTCATAGGAACCTTCCATTTGATGTGACCATATGGGGAACCATTGGGTTATAACACCCACATCTCTAGTTTGGATTGACAGTAATTTAAAAAATGACAGATAAATTTTAAGATAATGACTGTGCTCAAACTGCAAAACAGGATTAGTGATATATTGGAAACACTATGATTTTTTCATTCTTAATCATTTTTAAATTAACATATATTATTATTGAAACAATGAGACATAAATACATTATCACACATAATATTTTAGATTTTACTATATATAGAATATAGATATTGCATTTAGAATTAAGATCAAATTTAAACAATGATGAAGCTTGTAAGCTATAACTAAAATTATGAATGACCTGCTGAAACTTTTGTTAATCAGTGCAAAAATAAGTGAAATCAGTCTTGCTTAAATTTCCAATCTTTTTATACTAATATAGTAACTTTTATATAACATACTAAAAGTAAATATAATACACAAAAGAAAAATTTTGATACATATATTTGATTATATAGATAATTGATATTAAATTCATACTTTTTTAAAGACACTTCCTTATTTATAATGCCTCGAAACAATATAGTAAACACATGAAACTGTTTATGTACAGTGTATTTAATTTTTCTTAAACAAAAGTTTAACACGCATTTTGATGAATATTGTAAACCCGTAATCTCCTTAAAACTTTAACCGCAAATAACACTGTATGCGACAGTAGTATAATAAGTAGCACAAATTATGTGAAAACTTGATATTTATCAAATGCAGAAAATTAAATTTTTTAGATTTGTTTTTTGTAGAAATAAATCATGTTGATTTTTATTAAAATAAAAGTATATAATTATCTATGAGGTAACAAAAACTCGGTTTGATATTAAACTTCGTAAAAACAAAACAAATCAACAGTTAATATTTAAATAACAATGCTACAAAAAATATAGAAACCTGTAAAAATTAGAAACGACATTTAAGTTTTGATATAGAAATCAACCAAGAGGAAAAATAAACCTATAATATACTGTCTATAAAAATTGATTTAACATACATGATCATAAAATATATAAAACTACAATTAACATTTATTTCAATGTGAAACATTTTAGAAGTCATAGTCTAAATATTACTCTATGAAAAATATATTATGATAACAGGTTAAAATTTCATAAATGAAACTTTTTAAAAACAAAATTAAAATGATGATTCCAGATCACAAATGACTGCTAGTTCTAATAAAAAATTTAATTGCAATAAAAGTCAATGGAAGTTACATTCTTTTTTCATTTGCAACTTTTAAAATGCAATCATTTTTTTTAAAGAAAAGACAATACTTATCCTTTTAATTCATAACATATCAATATAAAAATCTTTCAATAAATAAATTTGAAAAGTAAAAAAGTTGAGGTATATTGTAACACATTAATAAATTAAAATGGCATAAAACTCAGCACTTGAGAAACACACATTTAAAATTTCTGTAATTATAAAAAAACCATTTTAACATATTTTTTTTATCAAAAATCATTGAATACTTTGACAGTTAAATAGAGTTCAGTTCTTTAAAAGGCAAATATAATTATGCATGCACTAAAACTATTATTAATTTATGAAGAAATTAACAAAAGCTATCTGAGGTAGTTAAAATACAATCCATTTTTTTTTTATTCAAACATTACTCATATCAAGTAATTTGCTCACAGATATTTAGCTATGCAATGTTTAATAAAAATAAAGCTAGAAATCTTTAACATTTATAACTCAAGTGGTAGACAAAATAAATCTGAAATATTGCACAAAATGGACATTTTATAAGTTACTTCTTATATGCATAAAAAAAATTCATTATAATTTTAATTGTAATAATCAATACAATAATCACCAATAAATTAAAAGAAAAAATGCATTCTTTGAATTAACTGCTCTTACCTGACATTGACCCACTATACCAGTTGCATACAATTTAGTCTTAGTACTTTAACCCCATAAAGCTTAAGCTAAAACAATATTTTAATACCTCAAAGGGTAAATTTTATTTTGATAAGCATCATAATATGAAAGATAATAAAATGAGATAATATAGAAAGAAATCTTTAAAAGATTTCTTAATTTTAGTCATAGGATTAAAAATGACAAGAAAATATTATGAAAACAGATGTTTTAAAATTTTCTTTCTTGATAAAATCCCTCATAAGTATTTAAAAATCCAAACTTTTAAAAGTAAGATAGTAAAATAAAAAAATCTATAATTTTACTAAAGTAATAGATTGTTCCTCTCATATTTTTGGACGAACAGATCATAAATCTACATAATTTTAAATTTGAATAAATAAAAAACAATACCAGTAAGATAATTACAAAATGAACTGAACTCTAAAAACTGCCACATCTGAATACTTAACAAGAGGTAGAGATAAATGTTTATGATTAGATGGGAAGCAAGATATTACATTAAATAAGAAATGACACTTAAATGACTGAATCTGAAATAAAATTTGAACCTAAAACATAACCTGAGGTATATATAAGTTGGCATATTATTTAATTAGCCAACTGGAAACAAATGATGGTGTATATCCAGTCTTCACCATCTTGAATTGGAAAATGTATACATAAAGTATAAAATACCCAAGTTGCAAGCCAACAGTGACAATTTACAGCTTGATAACGAAAACTGCACTACATTTCTAAATAGCATTACAGTTGTCATTCAAGTGGAAAGAAGTCAGCATGATAAAGACCACAATTTAATCAATGATTACAAAACACATGAGAAAAGAGATCCATACTTGGTATATGAAAGCTAATGTTTTGCATTATCGCATATGGGAAGTACTGAAAGTTCCAACTTACTAACACCTTTTTAAGCTGGAGTTAAGGTGAAAGCAACAGTAAGTTTCTCAGACACTTTTTGACTAACAGGAAGATACACCACAGATGGTACAAATATGTTTTGCTTAGTGGCCTCATCAGGTTTTGGTTCAGTAAGATGAAAAGGCTGCATGATCACATCAGAATTCTTAGGCAATATGTATGGCACTGGCAATGGTGCTCCATCAGGAAGACCAGAACTTAGAAGTGCAGCTCTGTCATCTGTCTCCTTAGTGCAGATTGAGCTAGTACCATTTTCTGGACCAGAATTTTTTTGTTCTGCATTTTTTTTAAAACCAATGTGATTTAATGAAATCTTTTTGGAGGGGTTTTGGGAATCACATTGATTAGAAAGGCTCTTTTTGATTTTATGCATAGCTTGAATATGATGTAAGCATTTCATTTTGGTGCGGAATGTCTTATCACACTTACTACAGCGGAATCGTTTCAGCTTAGGCCGCACTATGTTGTTACTTGGATCATCACCATTCCCTGAGAGATTAAAGCTGTTATCAGAAGCACTATGAGTGCCATTCACAAAATTATGCAATTTCTTGCCAACTGGTAAGGATGTTCCATGACTTAAATGGTGAGTATGATAATCACTTTGGTAATAAGTCACATTACAAACAATACAAGATATCATCCTAACTTCAAGATTATTAGCATTAGAATTATCATCTACATTTAAAAAAGAGCAACAAGGACATGGTAAAATTCCAGCTTTAACAGCATCATTGGATTCTTCAGATTGAGTAAATGGATTTGGGAACATTTTTGAATCATTACATTTTACATGCTTGTTTACTAAATGAACTTGCAGCATGAGTTTATCATAAAACAACTGTCCACAGATCTCACAAGTGAAAACATTACCATTGTTTCGTTTTAGAGCTTCATCATTCAATGACGGTGACTCATTATTTGCATTAGAAACTTTAGCTGTTTGAGATAAATTTGTGATATATTTTTCAATTTTTTTATCATTTAATGGAAGATTGCTGCTAAATGATGCATTCTCATTTGGTAAAGATATTTTAGGGGATTCATCCATAATGCCATGGACATTTTGCTTGTGAACTTTTAGAAAATACTTACTACACAAGAACTTCTGACAAATGTCACAATATACACCCCCACCTGCTGGAGTTGGCCATCGTTCTACTTGTGCTTTATCTACATCAATACCATGCATTTTTAGCATGTGAGTTTTCATAAAATACTTATTACATAGCTCTTTATTGCAAATTTGACAAAAACTGCTGCCTCCACTTTTCGGTCTAAAAACTTGAGGATAAGTTAATTCCCCACTTTCCACACCTTCTATAAATGCCTCAAGAGAAGAAGGAATTACCCCATGAACTTTATACTTATGATAGTCTAATCTCAGGCGATCTTGAAAATGCTCAGAACAAGAATCGCACATTAAACCACTAGCTTCTAGTGCTGCACTGCCCTGAATACCATGTTCAGATTCAGCATGAATCAAAAAGCTTTTTTTATTTTTACACTTTTGGAAACATAAATTACAACTATATGTTACAGAATCATTTGAATTATTGCCACCATCAATTTCTTGCAAACACTTTTCAGATGCATTAATATTACCATTTTCCACATTTTGACCATTCCTCTTAGTCATATCTCTGGACAATGGGCAATCTTCTTCCTCTTTCAAAGAAGCACCATGAACCTCCAGCATATGATTTTGGAATGATTCAGCACTAGTGAAGTTTTTCATACAAGGAGTACACATTTGGCCTTTGAATTCTTTGGATTCTTCAGTATCATCAGATAGGGCAAATTTTTCGTTGTTTTCTGTTTTACCAACTTCTGAAAATTCTGGAAATTCTGAAGCAGATAATTTTGCTGAACCATGCTTATTCAGCATATGAGCATCGAGGTAGCATTTTTCACAAAATTCTATATTACAAAGTTCACATAAAAACTTATCATTCTTTGTTTCTGTTTGATTAATACTAAGTGCAGTTTTGTTTTGAGGTGTTTGAGGACTAGATCCGTTCAGGAGAGGTAGATTACAATTCAAATTTTTAATATTTTCTAGGCTGACATTGATTTTTGAATCTTCATCTTTGGTACTATTTCCAGAATTTTCTGTGGACTTAGACTCATGACTCAAAGGTCTAAGAAGTGGTAAAGGAGAAGAGATTACAGGTACATGTATGCTACTAGGATTACTAGAAGAATTTTCATCATAAATGCCATGAATATTTTGTCTGTGCTTTTTTAGAAAATACTTATTACAAAAGTATTTCTGACAAATATTACAGTAAGAATCAGCAGAGCCAAATGTTGCACCAGTTTCACACATCTGAGTTATCATTTGTTGTGCTGACTGAGGATTCATGTGTACATTTTTATAGGGAACTCTGTAACCACCATAACTACTTGGACTGCTTTCAACAGAACATATTCCATGTTTATTAGCTTTGTGGGTCTTGAGAAAATATTTATTGCAGAACTCTTTTTCACAGAGTTCACAATATGCTTCAGGATTAAAAACTCTGACACCACTAGATGTCACAAAACTACGCTGAGATACTGATAAATTAACATTCCCTTGTTGTACAGAGGATGGGAAATCAGAAAAATTATATACATTTGAAAGTTTTGTAGCATCATTTGCAACATCAATAGGATTAATAGGAAGTAAAGCAGGCATATGTGAATACATATTTTGCATAGAACTTTTGTACTCATTGTTAGAAGTTGCTTCTTCTCCAGATTCTGGAGAGCTTATATCTGCAAGTGATTGCAAGGAAGATTCCTTGCTTTTGCAACTAAGCTTAGCAGCTTCTTTAACTTTGTTGTTATATAAGGCATTTGTAACTCGGGAAAGGGAGCCCTTCTGAGAAGTGTGCTCAAGTGCTTTATTTTTTTCATTATTTTGATTTAGCAGTTCGTCTTCAATATCATAAGTAATTTCTTGATTACTTATAGATTCCGACTGATCCACCATATCATAATTGGATAAATCAAATTTTGGAGAAGATGCATTTTGAATTTTCAATGGATTGCTTTGTTTACGGCGCTTCTTTGCTTTTGGTTCATTATTTATGAGAGCATCCTGTGAAATTGGTGAACATTTATCATTGGAAACTGAATTATTCTGAACTATACTAATATCGCCGTCGGTTGATGCGTCACTTTGCATATTTGGGGATGCAGATAGCAATTTATGTTCTAGTTCACCAAATTCACTTTCGACATTCATTTCTATGGACTAAAATATTGAAAATGCTGAATTATTTTCAAAACTTTCAATCATACCTGAAACAATTAAATAATTGAAAATATAATAAAACAGGATATTTTAAGCTAAGTATTTAAAGTTAATATCGATTTATTAGTTAATAATATTCAATTACTTTAAATGTAATAAATAAATTTTTAACAGTATTAATTTTAGACATTTTAGCATTTGAAGAATAATTATGAAAGTACACTGTAATACAATTTAAACAATAAACTAAGCATAAACTTAAGTTTTAAAATTGTAGAAAGACTATGAGCACAACAGAAATTTAAATTATTATATACAATGTCTGTAGCATGAAATACAGTTGGAACTTGGGAAACACCCATAAAAACATGGATCAAGTTTTAATAGATTTATTTCACACAAGTCTGTATAATAAAAAATATATGAACTAGATTTTATCAAATTTAACAATTGCAAATAAACAGTACAGTATTTTTAGATGCAAAACTTAAATCATATTTTGACTATAAATTCAGTAAGGTATTAAGATATCACAAACTAGGTATACAGGAAATTAAGTATTAGAATTATAAGAGCAATTAACAAAAAGTACTTTTTCACCAAAAGAAAAAAGATTGGAAAACATTTAAAAATTGATACATTTTAATATGAAAAATATTTTTATCTGATCAAATGACTAAAATAATTCTGTTAATTTTAAAAATTATAAATTTTAATATTTAACAATAAATATTTGAAAATCAATTTTTAATTAATATTTTAAAATAAAAAGTAATGAAAAGTTCACAATAGCAAATTAAAATAAAGTACAAATCTGTTTCTTCCAAGTTTCATTGGAATTAATGCAAATTACAATGATTATGGATATAATGAGTATAATAATTTCCTTATGTAGTTAAAAGCTTATTTCCATTATAGTATTATTTTTAGTAAATAATTTTAATAAATAATTCCATAATTTTTAATTTTCATTATCCACAATGAAATAAGCGAATTATGAAAGGTTACTTTTTCATACATAACAGAATCCTATAGTTGCAATAGCAATACATTTTAACTGTCAATATAAAAACATGTTGAATCGTTTCCCCAAATTCTTTGATAGCACAAAGGATAAAATATTTTTAATGAATCTTTGAAAAGTATAAATGGCACAGCTTGTTCTATTTTAAGTCATAAAAACCAACCAAATTGAACAGCACAAAATTACTGATCATAATATTGGAAATAAATTAATTAGAACAATCCAAACACTGTAATACAAACCAAATAAAAAACAATGACATATATTCCAAAATATTTTAAATACAAGTTTTTCTAACTGTGACAGAAAGATGTATTATTCATAATTATAGTTTGAAACTATTTAAGTTTAGATTATTACTGTAATAGTAATTTCTTTTATTAATGATGGCTTATTCTCAACCAAAGGACCCATAGTATAAAATAAATTTACTATAGCAACATCTATAAACAAACTAGGCACTGAAACCTTAATTTATTTCATTGGTCCCTCAATAGTCATCTTTTTTTTTGCACATGAAGACTTAATTAGATCAGGATTTATGGTTCTTTTAAAATGGATTCCGAAACACTACAAAAATTCATGCCCGAGAGAGATTTGTACTACGAATAGTTGAACCAAAGGCAAGTATTAATTATTACATCAAATTCAATCAAAACAACTTATTTTTCAAAGCATTGAATTTTTTTTTTGTAGTCTAAAGATATTAAAACTATTATATTTTTGGATTTAATAACAATTTTTATAAAATATTTTAAGAATGAAATTGCTAATCATGATGCATAAACTCAGATTAAAAAAGACATTGTTATTCATATATTAACTTAGACATTACTTTCCCATAAATTTTAAATTTATTAAGCTAATTTCTTGTTAAACTTCATTGTAAGAAAATAAAATTGCAAGCAATTCATACGTACAAATTTTATAAATGAAAACTTATTCTAAGATTTAACAATCATAAAATTTGTTATATCTAATAAACAAAGTTCTTTATTTAAATTGCATTACATTTCATGGCAAAAATATGCAAACCTTTAAAACATATACATAGCACATCATGATTTAACCAAATGAATAACGTACATTCTGATAATTATACTACACATAATATAGAATACAGTATATAAATAATATTTTATAATCTTTAAGTGAAAATAATCTTATTTAAATATATCTCATACTTAAAGTATTCACAAAATAAAAAGTTGAATAATTGATAATTCTGCAACTTATTTATATGGTTAACATTAATTTATCTTAATTACCATTAATTAAAAACAACTTGGTTTGTTTAGTTTTTGATTAATGGTCACTTATACCCAAGGGATAATTTGACAAATTTTGTACAGTTTAAAATCAGGTTCAAAACATCCACAATAATAATGGGATTGGAATCCACAAATTGTTATACTGAAGGCCAGAGCTCTAATTAACTTGTAACCTCACCTAACAGTTTTATTCTGAAGAAATATGTGAAGAACTATTAAAATATATTTGTCAATTTATCACAGAAAAATATTTTCCCCATGCTTATTGAAAAACTATGTAACTACACTATTAAATTACTTCATAAAAGATTTTCTAAAAAAATTACTTAAAAATAATACTGAATAAAAGCATTATGATAAATAAATATAAGTTCTATAAATGATTTAACTAGGCATTTTCTGAAAAATTGTATCTAGATAATATGCTCATTTTTTTTTAAACTAAATTAAATAGATTTTTTATTTTACATTTACACTAAGTTTAATCTGGATTTCAAAAAATTGTTCAAGAAAAATTTTATAAATTAATCAGGCTGAGTTAGACATTTTTTATATTCAGGAAAATACTAAATAAATGTAATGAAAATAAATAAATTCATTACACCAAAGCTTCAAAATTATGTGAAAAGCATATACATTTAAGTACTCTGAAGTGTATGAAAAAAATTTTTCGAAAATTTTATAATATACCTGTTTTGGAAACTTTAAAAACATGCTCTAAGGAACTTTGACATTTTCTACATTCAATTAACCATGAATGTAGTTCACCACTTCATGCATTGAATAAAAGCTCCTACAAATAACAAATCTATTATTAAAAGACATTTTGAGAATTTTACTCTAATCAAATTAATAAATCAAATGTTTTATTAAACAGCTTTATGTTTAATGCCAAATATTTTTACCACCATTAAAAGATTTCTGGATGCTTATGTAAGACATTGTTGTTTTTACAGTAATTAGCACTTTCATAGAGATTCATATAAATGGTTGTAAAAATAATGTTTTTCTACTAAACTCAGTGGCACAACAGCATTCATCCATGGGGTCAAAATCTGAAATGCCTACATCACATTTCTCGACCAAAGGCCCTAGGGTGCAAAGCACATATGTCTCAGACTTAGACGATCAGTCTAACGTAAAACTTCCAATGTTTAATTTCCAAGCATGCTTAACTCAGTTTTAGCAATCTTACAATAAATGAAGGGATGACAGAAAGAGTCAATCTTGCCTAGTCTGAAGATAGAATCTTTGAATTGTACCATTGGAGAACGAAGTGCTACCACTATGCTACAAGACTTCAATGCTTTTCACAAATATAAATAAAAAGTTGGATTAATTTTGTAATTTTATAGACAACAAGTACATTAGCTTACCATTGATTAATTATACTTTGATTTATTTTTAGTATATGGTCGTTGTTTTAAATGAGGGTTTCTGTGAAAATAATATATTTAATTAGCATTTTGATTATTTCTAATAATAAATTGTTCTTAAAATAAAAGTTTTTCTAAAACAATAAATTTAATTTTTTCAACTTTATAATTTCAACAATAAATTTAACAATTTCAAATTAACTTTTTGTTTTAATTTTCAATAATAATGCACTGAGCAACAATATAAAATGTTTTGGCGTCCATTTGTACCAATTTTTTTAGTTGAAGAATTCTACATATGCATGATATTATAAAAATCTATTTGTAGGTAAATTCTTAGCTGTTTGATAGTCTCTTTTTGTACATGAAAGCTAAGACAACCAGACCCTATCATTTAAATTAGGTTTCAAACAATTACGGTAGATGCTTGTTTTTATGAACCTCTAATTTATGAACATTCACGATTTTCCAAAATGGTGAATAATTCCATAATTGCAATAATTTTAATTCCCATTTACAAAATAAAAATTTAAAAAATCCGGATAAAGTGCACTAAACGTTTACACTACTGTACCAGAATGGATTTATTTAACAAAATTATAACACATCAAAAGAGAATTATTTGTTAGTTGTTTTAATAACTCTTGATGCCTATGTTCTGTATTAAAAATTTTGTTTAAAATGCTTTATTGATTATTTTCTTACAATCTAAAAGTTAATTAGATGTTATAGGATGTAATTTTGCAGAGTTTAATTTGTATCTTTGAATGTTACTTTTGAAATTGATTTTTTTTTAATTTGGAGCAAGAAGATTAGGTAAGAACTTTTACTTCATGAATTATTTAATATTTGCTACTTCATATACTAAATTACTAAATTCATAAAGTACTCTGTGAAATATTTATATACATTTCTTAATGAATTCCACAACTATTGCTTGTTTAATTAAAACTAAAATGGGTGGTAATGTCCGATCAATTAAAAAGCAAGATTTTATAGAAATGGATGTTATTTATGTTATCGATTCAGCTTTTTTACATGATTCTTCATCCATGCCAGACTGTGCTCAATCACGTGTTTTCAAGGTGAGACCACTATCCAATTAATTAGAAGCCAGAGATATTAAAAATGGATGTTATTTACATTATTGATTCAGCTTTATTGTTCGGTTTTTCCAGCACAGTAGATTGCATTGATTTAGATGTTTCTGTCCAGCTAATTAGAAACTTGTTTTCATAAAAATAATTGTTTTACGTCATTGATTTATAGTGCAGTTAATATGTGCTTGGTTATTGTTGTATAGTGTATTTTTTGTCTTAATTAAAAGAAAATAAATTGATTATGTAAATTTCACTGATTACAAATTGCAATATTGATTTTTAGAATTACTTTATATTTGTTTTGTATTTTTATAAGTGATATATAAAATGAAGATACTAGTCTTTAATAGTATGCCTGTAGTAAGTAAATATAATAAAGGAAATTTACAAAATGTTGATGTTTGAAATCAACAACATCTGATTCCTGATAATCAAAATTAGATGAATGTAATTGTGATTTGATAATTGGGTTGTACAAAGTGACGAAATTTAGTTAGCAAGATAATTGTGGTGCGCTCTGTGTAAAAATTAGAAAGCTTATCAAACTTGTACTAGCTTGTAGGATTTAATCTAACAATTATATGAAAAAAAATTTAAAATTTTAATATAATAATTATTTAATTTATGTCAATGACATTTTAACATAAAAACCACTGAGCTGTACCCAATAAACATCAGAACTCTTAGAACTGCAATCAAATTCCACACATATCAGATATTAGCGTAGAACTGTTATCTATTCATGTATAGATTATCTTTATCATATAAAGGCCTCATTTGATGAACCTTCACATCAGTATCAGCAAGAAGAGTTGAGAAAATATAATTAGAATTCATAAATATTTAAGATCAGTGTTTATTAGGCATTATTAGTTTTAGATTTGAAATGAGTGAGAAAACTGAAATTTCTTTGCATTTATGTGTTACTGAGAATGATATAAAAAAAAATAAAAATCAACTTAAATCCCAAATTTAAAGAAGATTTTTTCAAATTTGGAAGTTGAAGTCAATTACAATTAAAGTGATATAATAAATTAGCAGATTGTATTCTTTAAATTAGAAATTAATGCAAATGATTTAGAATAATTTTAAGAATTTCATTTTACTAAGTACTTTATTAGGCAAATTATATGGTACAAAATTTTGAAATATATGATTTGTGCTAATTATCATCATAAAAAAACTACATTCTTATTATTGATTAGAGTACTATTTCTCCTTTGCTGATCCTTGGTTATAAACAAAACAAAAGATGTTTTTTTTAAGGTTTTTATTTTAAAGGGGTCTGATATTGCTTGATTGACTAAAAAGAAAATATTGTAAAAACTCAATATCATTCACATCATACAATTAGCTTTATTGTTCATGTGTTAATTTCTGCTCAGTAGCATTGTACTTTAATGTAGCATTGTATTTTCTGCTCAGTAGAAATGTAGCATTGTACTAAAGTACTTTAATTAGTATAAAACATTGTTTTAATTAATCAAATATGTTATTGTCATGCTTAAAAAATCATTGTTTTATTTAAAGTTTTTATTTTATTTTATCATTAATATATATATTATATTTTATTATTAATATATATATTCCTGTAACTTCTGTAAAAATTAACTTTTGTCATGAGACTGCTACGATGGGTAAATAAAATAGAAATATTCAAATTTATAATATATCCAAAATATAAAATAGGTAAAATCATATGATAATCAGGGTTTGTAATATATTTTTTGATCGAAATTATGATTGATTGAAGAATTTACTATGTAGCTAATGAGAAAATCGGGAATTGTACTAACGCTTAAGAGATCAAATTTCACTGAAAATTTGAATAAAATAAATAAATCATTCAAGACAGGATAGAATTTATTTTGAATTTAAAATTCAAATTTATTTTCATTGATATATGGAACAATGGCCTTCAAAATATATAAAGAAGGAAAAAAACTTACAATACAAATATTTTTTAAGCTTCATAAATTTTAATAGTCTATATAAAGATATCTGATTATATATATATATATATATATATATATATATATATATAT
>JAPDSC010111518.1:61410-76523 GCA_026290005.1 Latrodectus geometricus | reverse complement strand
ATAAAATATATGAATTCTTATGTACCCAAAATCTGAAACGTAACTATAACTTCGTTTGATTAAAAACAAAGCGATAAAAAGACTCAAAACAACACCATTTTTTTCTGAATAAGAAAAGCTACAATTTCAAGGGGAGGGGTGAATATTAAATTTCATAAATTTACAATCTAAAACAAATATAAAAAGTATTTGTTTAAAAATTAAACAAATAAAAGAATATCAAAGTGAAAAATAATATATTTTTATATAAAAAATCATAATATAATTCAAAGTCGATTTGCACAAAATCTACAATAAACAAAAACAGGTAATTAGCATAAATTATTCAACAGTTAGCTTGTTTTTAAATATTTCGGCATTTTTCATTTTAAAAATAAATAAAATATACATACGGACATTGTTTATGTCAAGGATTTCAAATAAGAAAACAAAGAAGCGCCTTTTAAATTTTGAAAATCATATTTATAAAAATAAAAGATGGCACGCAAATCACCTAGGATAGGAATTTCTTTTATTACCTAGCTAGGCGTAACAGCAATTTTAAATTATATTTAAAAAAAATGAAATATTTAATAACTCCATAAATTTTATGATATTGAATTCTTAATAAAATTTATCCAGAAATTTTTGCTGAAATAAAAGATTAAATTAATTTAAATTATTAACTTGATATTAAACACTTGCCTCATCGTTTAGAGAGCTCAAAACAAATATTTCCATCTCAGCTCCAGGAGAGCACGCCATCTTTCCGCCAGCCTCTAAACAAGTTATTGCCATATTTTCATAGAAATATGAAATTAAAAAACAAAAATTATTAAAATGATTTCATAATTCTAATGAGTAAACTATTAATGAAGCGGTAACAAAATTTTAATGAATTATACAAAATAAAAATGGAGGTGCAATATTTCTTTTTTAAAATAAGAAAACAGAAAAACATTTTGTTACAATAACCTATGCCAGATACTTGATTCTTGAAAACTATTTTGGTTATCCATAAAGGACATTTGTCCTCAATTTTTTTAACAATTAACTTGTCCTTCACCTCTTCATGAGATTTTAAGTAATTTTCTCGAAATATCTTTATTTATATCATCAAGATCATTCTTCATTATCATTTTCACCTTCAATTATTCATCATTTTCTATGGAATGATTAAAATTCTTATAAACCGTTTATTACGAACTTAATATTTCAATCATTGAAAACAAAATAGTTATACATGAAATTAATGTCTAAAAATAAGCTATTATTAAATAAATGTTCACGATATGTAATAAACAGTGAAATTTTAATTAGATAGGGAAGTAATTGATATAAAAAAAAACAAGTCCGTTGTAAAACTCGCATGAAATTGTCCTTAATTCAAAGATTGAGAATATTTATTTCCAACTTATTATGGTTGATATTTTGAAAGAAATAATATATTTTGAATATTCCTAACTATAAAATGCATAAATCATTTACTTTTTTCTACAAATGTATCAAATTTTGGCTAAATGAAATTTGCTATAAATTGCAACATAATACAATTTTTGTGTCATAAATTTCTAATTTAACAATAAACACAGAGAAGAAGAATTATATATAACCCTGAAAATTTGAAAAAAGCCTTCTTAAAGATCATCTCAGCCTCTTGAGAAATTAATTTTCCACAATATGAATAAGGGATCAAATTAAATGAGAATAAGCATTTAAAGTTCTGATGTTTCAAGTTCAAATCTAAAAAATTTAGGGGGGGGGGAAAGAAAAAAATCTTTTATACAATTATTAACAAAAATAAATTTAGAAGTAAACTTATAGTAAAATACATAAACTAAATTTTAAAATTTAGTAAATATGAATTTTAATTAAGTGAAATATTCTTAAGTAATTAAGAGTTCTGGATATAAAATATAAATTTAATAAAATTAAATTCTTTGAACATAAAGGACTTAAGATTTGCAATTGAATTTCATTGTTTGCAAATTGGTCAAATAATTTTACAATGTGAGTTGGAATTAAAATTTTTTATTCTATATGCAAAATGGTTATACTTGTTTATGTATTAATCTTCCTTTTTCTAAATGATTCAATTCATTGACATAAGTAATAAAAAACATTTTTTAACATTTTGGAAATAAACATTGTTGTAGTAGTGCTATCTGTTGGTAACACTACAACATCTGTGCCATGTGTTGATATCTATTTACAACATTTAAACTAATATGTGTTTTATATTTTATGAGCTATATGTAAATAGCTATAGAGCTCCCCCCCCCCCTCCATTGGGCATCGGAATAAGTTTTTTTTAAACTAGCTTACAAAAGATGACTGTATTTTAGTTTAAAAATTTTTATAAACAAACAAAAAAATTACTTAACATTACATAGGACTCTTATTAGAAATAAATAAAATGAGATGACAGGATGACATCAAAACAGATTAGGATTTTTGAAAATGTGACTCTATCACTCACCGGAAAGAAATAATCAATAACTGTCAATTTGAGTTCTTCAACAAGAATGTTTTAATCCATAAAAAAAAGCAATCTAGTTTAGTGGCGCCATCTCTTGCCCTCAGTTGCTTCTATTCTAATTTGAACATTTATTACATTTTAAAATTTGAGCTTCAAATGTTTTGCTTAAAATAAGTTTTATCTCTCATAATGACAGCTTAACTGGAGCTAAACGGATGCTTATAGGTTACAGGAATGGCTTATAAGGATTTTAGGATAAACAGAACATTTATGAAACAAATGCAATGTATGAAAAGTGAGCTAAATAATTTTTCCTTTTAAATTGTTAGTTTATAAAATTAAATTAACAAATTTGCAAAAAAATGTAATGAATGAAATATTAATAGTATTTTTTGTTTGTTTCTTGCGTTTGTTACGTGAAATAAAGGTGACAAACAATTCAAAAAACGAAAATACATTAATTTATTCAATAAATTACAAAAGTTTAATAGATTACATGATACTATTCATCAATGAGAGTGATCATTCATAGAAAAAAACAATTAGGGTAAAAAGCATTTTGTTTTGAATTTAAGGAAGTTCTATGAACAGAAAAATAAATATAAATAATAATAAAAATCTAAGTTGGAAATCTCCGAAAAGATTCATAGATGAGCTTAAGATGTTGAAATTGCAACTTTCCATTGTTGTAAAAAATATTATAATTCCTTATTTATTATTCCTATTTATATGAGGAATATAATATTTATTACAAACATCTATTAGATTACCGTCTTGAAGTACACATAGTTAAGTAGTGAATGCAATGGTTACATATAAGTGAAAATACCACGTGTTTTCGCTTATATTACGTATGTAATTTACTAGATTTAATAACTGCATTCTCACATTCTTATACATGCGAGAATTAATGAGTTCTTTATTTAATTAAAGATTAATGAAGTGAAAATCATCATGTGATGTCTTCTTCATTGCAATCTTTTTCTTGCTTAATCTACTTAAAAGTCAGTTTGTACAATAAGCAATTGTAATTTATGTATGCCTTATCCGCAATTTAAACTACATATTTTTAACAAATGTTGAAAGTATTCGTGTGAATCATCATCTTTTTCACGTTTATTTTGCATTATTATTAAATATGATAATTTTCTATCCATTTATGTATTCTGTAGTGTCAGTATCAGTATTCCATTTAATACAAATTTAGGTTCATATTCAGTCGAAGCAAAATTTCGTAAGAAAGGTTTCCCTATTACACTAAATAAAAGTCCGAGATATCGTTAGTTATTTAATTCAGAAATTATAGTATATATCATGCTCTTATACTCTATTTTCAGTACTAATAATAATTTAGCTCGTGAAAAGGTTGAAATGTATGAATTGTTTACACATAAAAATAGATTACGCATCGTCTTTATTAAGATATAACTTTTTAAACACAAGTAAAAGTAATTGCTTTTTACAAAATTGCTTACAAAAAAGATTTATAATTTATCTTTCAATTTATAGCAATAATTTGCTATGAAGCACTTGTTTTCCATTTATTTTCAGACCAATGTGTAAATTTTTTTCACATGCAATTTTTTTACTCATACCTAAAGATAAATTTAAAAAAAATGATTAGTGTTAATTCACACTGATTAGGTAGTCCTGAATTTAATATATACACAATAAACATACACACACACACACACACACACACACACACATATATATATATATATATATAACATATCTATATCTCAAATTTGTATTGGACATCTTGTCAAATAATCCTTTTATATATGAGACGTTTTGTTTAATATTTTTAATATTTACATAGCTAGAATGAAGATAATAAAAATTCTATGATTTTTTTTAAAGCGATAAGAACATTTAAAGTTATAACGATTAATAATGAATAGAGTAGAATAAAAATTGCTCAAATAATTCTCAGTGCAATATTTATTTTAATAATATTACAATGCAACTGCATTTTTCTGTGAAAGAATTTCTATAACAATCGAAACGTAGCTCATTCTTTGAGAGAAGAAATTACTCGAAATTTTTTATAATTTAGAGAAGAATGATATGATTATGATTTATGAGTAAATGCGTACGCGTGAATGTCTAATGATATTACAATGAATAAATTTATTGTCTGTATAATTGTTACATATTTTTTAGTAACTTATATTTTAAATAATAAAATATGGAACTACATTAGCAATAATTATTGCCTTGATTCTATATAAATTTGAATTATAGTAAATTCTGAATATAATCAATTAAAAAAATTTGACTTTTTAGATTTGAGGCTTTTAAATTTTCATTTTAAGTTAATTTTTTACTCATATTCATATTTATAATGGTTACTTTTATTTTTTTTTCACATACGTTTTAGATAATTCTTATTAGGGTAATAACTCCAAAATGAAGATTTCGAACAGTTCTATTTTAAAAAATACAAGTCTGCTATACGCTTATTGCATTTCATCATCAGCACTCTTACACTTACACTTTACATTATCCACTTTAGGAGCATTATAAGAAATTAGTATTTAAAATTAATAAAAATAAACTATTCGAAATTAAATTTTAACAGCTTTTAATTTTAGAAAATTATTTCAAGTGATTATTTTCAGTTTTGGAGCTGCAGTGCTAATTTATGCATTATAGGAAAGTAATTTTAAATGTGAAAAAATTCTTGTTTTAATACACGTTTAAAAAGGTATAATGATGACATTTTTATCGATATCAAGGATTTATATGCAATTGAATACTTTAATGTAATTATTTTTCAAAAATAACTCTCTAACGTATATTCTGAATTCAACTTTACAAAATCTAAATAATGTTAAAATTGTTATGAATACATAAAAGTGTAAAGTAATAAATACCTTGATTTAATCGAAAATAGTAATTATTAAAAAGTGTACTAAAATTTACTACTATGATTAAGCTGATTTTAGAATCAGGAAATCCTCACAAATTTTGTGAAGAACTTAAAAAAAGAGAGTTTAATTATCCTCTAATATCTCACACAGAAAAATCAATATAAGTAATGTAAACTCAATATCTACAATGTAAGAAAACGTGTTCCTATATTCAATTTATTTTAGTTTTTAATATACCAGACAAAAAATTTACGTTAAAAAAATGCTCTTAAAATAAGCAATTTGAAAATAAACTATATATACAAATTCTAAGTACGCTTTAACTTCTGAATAGTAACTCTTGTGATATTAGTACGTTTTAAGTGAATACATACAATAATAAGATAGAAATACCTTTTCCTGGCTTAAACCTCATAGCGCAATTTTAGTCAAATTTTATGGAGAATGGATTTTAATTTCACTGATTAAAACTCATTCGCCACAAAATTTGAGATATGTAAAAGATAATTATCCAATGCATAAAAATAGTTGCATAAAATCGAAAATAATATTTATTTTAAGTGCTTAGCTTTTTTTTATTTCTGGCATTTAATATATTCTGAAATATTTTAACGTTTTATTACATTTCCGAGTGAACTAAAACCGTTTCCCTGGTTATAACAAAGCATAAATTTGGCTACAATGAAACAAATCGATTAAATTATGGCGCCTGATGCAAGAGTAGTTTTTCACGCGTCAATAACGGCGCCAAGCAGCGGATCGATATCGCCAATGGCAAGAGAGGCACACGCCAAATAATAAAGGGATTTCCCAATAGAAAGTCTACAATTTGAACGGGACTGGGGGGAAAAATGGGGAAGAATTTTTAATGCAAGGGGAAAACACGTCTCGTATGACTGTGCCCTGCGTTAGTCATGACTGCGGCGAATTGAAAAGCCTCGTGTAGGAGAGGAGGAGATAGAACTGCATCGTAAATTATAAAGTTAATCCATTCCCCACAATATTTGCTTATTCTACGCAAAAAAATTGAACAGTCATTGGTGTGGGAGGGACAAATGAAGCTTTTTTTGTTTGCAAAGCAATATTTTCTTTATTAAATTCCACATTTTCAAATGATGACTGTCAATTTGGGAATTCATGACGGCGTTCATTAAAGATGACAAGGACATGCAGTTTCTATTTAATAAATTTATCAGTCTTCTTTCCAATTTACATTCATTGGTTAAAGTATCAATAATTTTTAATTGAAATAAGTATATCCAGGCATTACTTTCTTTTTATTTCTACACTGTTAAACTTTTGATAACCTTAATTTATAATTGATAAGAATTGTAAATTTAAATAATTATTCAAGTAAAAATAAAAATTTTAATATATTAACCATAAAAAAATAATTGTTACGATACAATATTAAGAAGAAAATATTAAAACAATATGACTCGAAATTATTATTTACATAATTTCTAATTTCTTTTGTATTTATTTCAATATGTGAATTTATAATTTAATTTTACACATGTCAAGAAAGTTAACTTTTTTTGGCATAACATATGTAAAAGTAAACGAACAACACACAATAGGATGTGAAAAGTGTATATTCTTTTAAAATGCCACACCTTTCTTAAAGCACCTGTTATTATTCATTAAAAAAAAAATTTAATATGAATATTATCTAAAGAATTATAAATAGCGTAAGCGAGTTTTCTTCTATATGTTTGATAGAATGTTTGTCTAAATTTTTGAAAATGAACAGTCTTTTTAAGGTAATGAAGTTTAAAATTGAATATGATTAATAAATAAAATTACATTTTTATAATTTATATATCTATTAATTAATATAAAATATATATATATATATCAGAACAATGAGAAGGAAAAATCAAACTAGTTGTCTAACACTTTCATAATATTTTATGTGAACAGTATTTACTTTTTTATGACAATGTAAAATGCTATAGCATATAACATTTTATTCTAAAAAATTTTCAGTCATGAACATTAAATATGGCGAAAATTTATGATGGATAATTAAGTTTTAATAATTACTTTAAACAGATAGGAAAAATTTAACAATGATTAAATTTTAAGCAATTATTAAAATTAAAAGTGCTAATAATGATTAATATTTTTTAATACAACCTTAAAATACTTTAAGTTATACATAAAAATTTTTTTAAGCACATTTTTTTAAAAAAATTTCATTTTTGTTTGGGATATAAGGGTGATATACTAGATGTTGCATTTGCTCTGAAGCTGTCAACATAAATTTATTTGGTTTAATTTTATACAAGTATATCACAAACTACTTTTTTTCAAAACACTATAATAAAACTGGTAGCTAAGAATCAAGATTTAATGTTGTATTAAAAAAATATAATTGTATCACCATTAATAAATTTGCAGCGGTTTCCAAGACAAAGAAGAAACGATCTTAACAAAATAAAATCAAGCCTATATAATAAGCCAAAGGGAAATTTGCCAGATGAATCAATTTAAAAGAATGTAAATGAAATTTTGTAAATTTCACTTTGTATGGTAGTTACAGGTTTAGTCTTTTTTATCTATAATTTAATAATCATATATAAATGCTTCATTTTATTTATATTTGTTCCAAATATTAATTTTCGAATATTTGTTTTATGGTGGCTCTGCTTAAGCTGCTTCTGCGTTTAAATGTGTTGCCATACTTATAAACTTTGTATATACTTTAGAAACTTTAAATGTATTTATTTATTTCTCATTATGATATTTTTTAACTAGGCATTATATATACTCAAAAACAAGCACATCTTTACTGTCGCTTACTATTTAAATGTTTTTAAATTACGAAATTCTTAAGCTTTTCCAACTGTACTCGTGATTAATTTTGAACAGAATTCTTGGAGTGTATGTATTAGCAGCAAAGAAAAAAAAATATTATCACATCAAAATCTTTTACAAAATATTCTTCTTCTTAAATTCTGTAATAAGCTATATTTTTGATTTAGGAAACATTTTTTTAAGGATTTCGAAAAGCTGATTTTAATCTTTTTCCTTTTGCATGATCTATTTATTTTGCGATTACAAAGAGATATTTTTCCAAAACTAATTCCAATTATACATCGGTTTGAAAATGTCCCAATTATTGTAACCTTTTTCTAGCTTCTCTGCATAGTTTATGTTCTAGTTGTGTGTTGGTATTTAAATTTCGTAGGTTCGATTCTGGTCATTCTTCAATAGCACTGGATTTTTCTCTCAAAGTAAATGTCTGTCGGGATGAGTGGTAGGGAAATTTTCAGGTCTTTTGCTCTCTACCAAAAATATGGTTCCCATTAAGTGGTTATAAAATCCGAAAAATATAAAAGCCTCACAACCGTCGTTAGCAATCATAGTAACAACTAGGTAGAGCTAATTAATTATTATAGCTTTGTCTTTATAGTTTGTATTTATTAAAACATTATGAAAACTTATTTATTCAGAAAAATTTATAAACTTGATTTCTGTGGTAGTTTCAGCATCGCCAAGATTTAGAAATATATATTTTTTATAAATGTTTCGACGTATTCTTATATATTTCTAACATTTAGTTATCTCAAGTAAAAATTTCTGTATGGTCACCCTTGGCGACTTTTTTAGAATTTAGACAAAAAACTCACCATTTTGCACAAGTAAGATAAAAAAAAAATATTTGTGTGAAAAAATGGGTTGCCAGAAAATGTTGTTTATCGCCAGATGTGGAAAAATTGCTCCAAGGGTGACCGTACAGTAAATCTGATCCATTATTATTTCATTCTCAATGGAGTCTGAATTTTAAAATGCTTATCAAAACTTTATTTTTTCCAAAAATATACATTGCGATTGCTTTAAATTAAAAAAAATTCTCTATCATTAAATACTAATTATATTGCGTTATTTTTTTGTATATTAAACAAAAACAAAAGGAAAAAAACATAAAATACATTTTAAAATTCCCAAAATTTTCTTTTGATTTATCTGACTTTTATATTACTTGGTTTGTTATTCAAAATAAAATTCAATTCAGATTTTTCACAAAACATTTTGCAAAAGTAATTTTCACATACTATTATTGTTTAAAAAATGATTTATCTAGTGGCTGATAAAAATAAGATGATTTATTTAATTTGTGATGTCATTAAATTTTCAGATCCAATTGTCCCGTAAATAAATTATCAAATCATTCAAAATTATAAAAACATTTTGCAATAAAAGATATGAATAGAATGCTTGCTCGTAATATATTGGTAAACTGCAAGATAAATAATGGTAAACAGCTCTTTATTTCGATTACGATATTCTATCGATTTTCTTCTATATCATGTTTATACCTCTGTAATCTGCCTACAGAAATCATTTCATATCAAAATGAGAGATTTAATAAAATATTACAATTTAATTATGTTTAGCGCATGTTACGTTAAATATAGCAACGAAAAAAATCTGTGAACCTTAAGTAAGTAACCGAACAGATTTTCGAATATTTTAAGAAAATCTAAATTTCAATATTAAGGATGTAAAGAATAAGGAAATGCTGAAAATATTTTTAAATTATGAAAAACAATAGCATTAAAGTTTCAAGGAAATTTTTCAATTCTTATGATTATTTTATTTTCAATAGAAGTTTCCTTATCATAACGTGTTTATGTGTTGAAGAAATATGTAAAGAAAAATAATTCGTAATCACGAAAAACAGTTATTTTTACTACGTAACTTCTATATTTTAGAGAAATATTTTACTGATTCATTATTTTCAAAATATATTATTTCACTATTATTCATGTATTATATTAATTTTCATGCGATTCTGTGGATTTAAAGGTAATTTTTAATTTAATTGTCTGAAATCGGTGAAAAATAAATGGGAAAAAAAGCTGCCAAATACTTCGTTAAATTGAATAAATCACATATAAAATTGAATATTTTCATTCTTTAATAATATTGCACTTTAATTAAAAAATTTCATTTCTATAAATAGTTTATTAAACTTTGAAATGTATTTTTAATATCTAGTTAGACAATAAATTGAAATATTATTTTTCTTTATTTTTCCATAACTAAATGTACTTTACACATACTTTCCTTGCAAATTTTATCTACAGTTAATTGCTCAAATATATTACGGAGACAAGTATTGAATTTCTACTTTTTTTTCTTATAAAAAATAGAAATAAACTACTGTTAAAGAATTTTTTCATTGTTACTAATAAAAAAATAAAAAATGTATCACATTAAAGTTTTCAATATTCCTTTAACATTTTTATTAAATGATAATTTATAGTATTTTTATAATTCAATAAGTTTATTTTTGTTTTTAATTTCCTTAATAATATTTATTGCAAGGAGTTAGGTAGCACGTGATTTCGATGCTTAATAATAACGTGATTCTTAAGTATATTATGGTTAATTGCTCAAATATATTATGGAGGCAAAAATGTTGAATTTTTACTTTTTTTTTTATAAAAATTAGAAATAAGTTATTGTTAAAGAATTTTCTCATTGTTACTAATAAAAAATAAAAAATGTATCATATTAAAGTTTTCAATATTCCTTTAACATTTTTATTAAATGATAATTTACTATATTTTTATAATTCAATAAGTTTATATTTGTTTTTAATTTCCTTAATAATATTTATTGCAAGAAGTTAGCTACATGATGCACGTGATTTCGATGCTAAAATAATTACGTGATTCTTAAGGGATTTCTATTAACAAATTTGACTGTTTTATTTGCATTGAAAATTTAACTTAAAATGGGAATATGATAATTCCTATATCATTAATTAATTATTATATAATCAAGTTAATATCGAAATTTGAACTCATTTAAATTAGGTTATGATCTATAAATTGGCACATGACATTGGTATATGTAATCTTTAAAAGCCAATTTAATAATAAAATTGTTTTTGTCTGTTTAGTTCCCTCGCCAATTATTACAACAAAAGAAATAAAGCAGCGTTTACGGTTACAAGATCTATGATTTAAAAAATAGGAAAAATTATCTTATTTATTTTTAAATGGCAAATAAATTGTAAAAATAAAATTAAAACTATTTCATAAACAAAACAATGAACGATGTTAAAAGTATGAGTCTAATAATAATATGCAGCATCAATAACGGGGAATTTTTTATTATAATTCTTCGTTATTGTTATATATATTGTTATGTATATAATAATATTATATATAATAAAATAAAATTATTTTATTATATACATAATATTATTTATATCATTACAGAAAATCTAAATTGTTCAAGCAGCTTCCAATTGTTTGAAGTTAATTCTTCCAAAATTTGTCTGTGACATTGTTTAATTTTTTTTTAAGTTTATTTTAATTTATTTCGGATTACGAATTTATTTAACTGCTGAAAAATTTGTTTTTAGGTTTCTGCCCCCTTTGAATCCTAATAGAAAGGGGTCAATGACAAGGCTGTCTGTTTAATGGAAATCAGACAAAGCCTCCCCTGCTACAGGGAAAAATTCCCCATCATGTCAGGAGAGGGAAAACTTCCCCTACACTGGAACGATCGACAAAAGAACACCAAGATCCATCGCCGGGGTTGGGGGGAGGGGAGAGTGGGTGGAGCCGGGAGAAGGGAGTCTGCTCCTGTAACGTCGCCGGTTCTTTAGGCAAGGCAAGCCCGTCCGTGATCAGACCGTTCTGTAATTTCTCAGCCTGCTTTGGTTTTGCCTGCGTTTCTTCAGTTCTACATTCATTTCTGATTGGTTTATTGAGTGAAAACGTTTCGCTATAGAAAAGTATAACTACGAGTATATATTTTTTCAAATATATACGTTAAATTTAAGTGATTTCATTTTTAGTTAAAGAAACATTTATTCATTAGTCTTCATTTCCATCTTTTTTTTTAATCTTCTTCTTCTTCAATCACTTCTGCGGCATTTTTAGATCTGCCGAGTGAAATCAACCATTTAAAAAAAAATAATAACGAAATAAAATTTTAAAAAAAATATTTAAAAAAAAATAGGAAAAAAAATCTCATCTTCAAGTCTTCCAAGAACTCTCTTTGTCTCTTCTCTTCGACGTCATCTCTTCGTGTGCCACAACATCATCCACTGAAGTTTTCCATTTTGTGTCTTCGCCGTTCCTTCACAAGTCGCAAAAACGGAGTTGGACGATCAGTTAGAAGATTCAGGTGAGTGAAGGGAGAAAAATGGGGATGCTTGGGATGGAGGAAGATGCGGAGGATGCGGATGGAATCAATATGGCGGCCAGTTTCTGAGTAGCTTGCTTGGCTGCCATTTCGTTTCGCCCTGACTCGAAACTGCGCTGTCTGCTATAGTGATTCCCCAAAACGCGTTTTAAAATCATATTTTGGGGATATTCAAATAAGGCGATATCATCGTGACATCGTCTCTTACCGTTTAAATTAATCTATCATTTTTAATATTAATTTTTTAGGCAAATTAATGTTTAATTTATTTTTGTATTTTCTTCTGATATAATTATAAGTAAACTTGATATATTTTACAATATTTTTCTTAAGTAAGCTTTTATAATATGCTAGAGAAGAAATATCAATTGCAAGCAAAAACGAATATTAAACGAAAGCTATTTTTTCCATCAAAGTAATCGATTTATAAATTTTTAATAACGATAAAGTTTTTAAAATAATACAAATCATTTAGGAGTGAAATTAATGTTATAGATAAGAAAAACGCTTATAAACTTAAATTAATATCGAATAGTTATAAGTAAATTGAATATATACACATATTATATTTTCTCTTCCTATATTGAATATTACAAAAGAATATTATTAGAGCAATTATAATATTATGAAATAATATTTTATAAATATAAACTGATTGATTTAAAAATAATTTATTTTTATATTTACTTTACTTTGTCATTTGTTTGTTTTATTGTCATAAATGTCATATTAATTTGGTAAATTTTATATATTTTGTTGATGAATGATTTTCAGGAAAGGAAAAATAAATTTCGTTGCCAGATTCTCACCATAGTACAAAGTTATTTATATTAATAAACAGAGACAAATATATGTAATTATCAAATGTTTTTATAGTTATTTCACTTTATTTATTTCCGATATTAATAATTTTCATAATTATTACCAAGATGAAAATAATTGCCATACAAGTGTTGCAGATACAATGTTTAGTTAGAATATGCTTTAGAAATTATACAAACTATATTTTTAATATTTCTTTTCACTGAATATTTTTAAATGCAATTTGAAAATAGCACAGGAAACGTATTTTTTATTAAGCAGCTTATTTTTATCATTTTAAGGATAAAATCTAATTTTAAAATTTTGTAAATTGACATTGGTTTTTTGCATTTAAACATACTGAATATTAGTTTGAAATGTGTAATTCAGTGTGAATTGCGTTATTATTTAAATGTAAGAAGAAACAACTGAAAATAACGACTATTAAAATGTTAAAATTGCTTTAAATTAAAGTTGTAGCACAAAAACCTTGCTATTAAATGTTAAATTGGATTTTTTAAAAATATTTTTGAATTGAAAAATGTAGAGGAAGAGGGTAAGGAATTTACGGACTAAAATATGTCTGAAAATAAAAACAAATAGAATAATTTAGTTAAGATATATATATATACACATAACATTGTTATAACAAAAATAAAAAATAAATAAAAATGCACAGAACTAAGCACATTTTTAGATATTTCTTCTATTCATGAAACATATTTTAATGTATTAATCACAATCTTAAATCCTCTAATTGAGTTAAAATTATACATTAAATTGACATTAAAAATATGACTTCACTTTTTCCTTAAGTAAGTATAGCGTGATACTGATTAAATGTGTTTGAATTAAGTCACCATTAAAGGTAAAGATTATTTAGCAATCTAGACAGTAAAAAGAATAATTTAAGGAAGTAGACTGTGTGTGTGTCTGTAAGTTATTATATTATAAAAAGGTATATTTTGTGATTTGTATTTTTTAATAATTATTATAATATTTCGGTTCGAGAATCTACATCTAAATGTATAAATTTCAGTTATGTCAGCTTCATAATTAGACACTTTTAATTAAAAAGCAGTGTCTGGTTGCATAAAGTACGCATATATATATATTATTGGTCTATATATATATATGTATATATAGATATATCTATATAATATAAAGAAATAAATACAAATATAGAAAAGGCAAATACAATATTAAATTATTAAGTATAATAATTTGATATATCTATATAGATATACATGTATCTTTCTCTCTCTCTCTCTCTTTATATATATATATATATATATATATATATATATATATATATATATATACACCATTAATTGAGTCAAAATCATAAAATTCATAGGTATTTAAAAATATATATCCATTTTTGCCATAATAAAAATATGACATTGATTAATTATATTTGATATGATTTGAATAAGCATTAATTTCCCAATGACTTTTTACGTGGACATTATATATTTCTTTATGTGCAGAGTTCATTTTTAGTCAAAATACAATACAAAAGCATACCTATCTATGCTGAAAAAGGAATACATTAAACAGAAAGAGATTTCTTGGGGAAATAAAGATACTTTTTCAAAGTTATTATATTTTAAAGAAAGAAACTTAATATTATTTATATTTTTTAACATTATATTAATAATTCAGGTCCAGAAAATGCTTCTACCGTATTTTCATTTGCTTCTCAACTAAATATTTTCAATGTGAAGGCAGTGTCTGGTACCTACGCATAAGATATATATATATATATATATATATATATATATATATATATATAATACCAAATT
>JAPDSC010111518.1:47510-60010 GCA_026290005.1 Latrodectus geometricus | reverse complement strand
GTTTCTTTATTTTCAGGGTTAAAAATAAATTGATGTAAATTTCAGAAAAAATTCCAAAATATGTCATAATTATTTGAGTAAAAGTAAGTAAAAATGAAGAAAAAAGTGATAATATTTAATTTAATCAATATTTTATATTCTTTCCATTTACACAATATCACTTGTAGCAATTGTTGAATCACTATGAAAGCTGTTGCTTAACTTTCGTTTTGCATTCTAATATATATATATATATATATATATATATACTAGAAAACCAAAGTTCACAAATTTTAAATAAAAGAGAAAAAAAAAAAAAACTGCTTAGCTAAATTTTTTTTAAAATTTTATTTTTTATGTCTTTATTATTATAATTAAAATTAATAGTTTTTTCATATTCATTAACAAACTTTTTTCAAATAAAATGTGACAAAAAATGCTGTGGCATATCATTGAAAACATTTTTCGTTCATGATTTAAATTAAAAATTGTTAGGTACAGTTTCCATCAAGGCTGTTACCAATCTTTCCTGTAATAAAATGGAATAGAAAATATTTCTTCATTATATTTTATTTTTAATATATAAATATCCTTATTAAAATTATTGAAAATAATGAAGAATAATAAACAAAGAATATAAATAAAAATTTATAAAGCAATGACTATGTGGTTAATTTCCTTATCAATCAAATTGTTTTTCATTTTGATTGATCTCGTTTCATAATAGATAATTGACAGTCCAACTGCCAAATCATCAAATTTGTATGTAAATAAAAAATGCAAAATGTACTAAGCATTTCATCAAAAAAAAATTTCCTTAAAATATATTCCTCCCTTTCCTTAAAAATATAAAATAGTATTTTTTAAATGAGTAAGGGTAATTTGCTATTATCATTTAACATTTTAATTTGATCGAAAACTGCAATTTTTGTTTAGATCAAAATTTGAATTTATATCATGATTGATACACTTTGGTCCAGGCAAAAGTGTTTGTTAAAATTGTTCAAAAACTTTTTTTTTATCCTGTTTCCTATAAGGCATTTTGAAATTAATTTAATTGATATCACTGAGGATGTTCAAAATTTAACTTAAATGCATAAGCATTTCTTCACATTAAACTAAATTAAAAAGTAGATACTCAATATATTGCTCAAAACTTAATTATAGATTAATTTTTGTTCTTTAAAAAACTTTCTAAAATATATTACAAGGTGAATGTTTATTTAATTGTATAGTATTTACTGAAAACAATTGATTTTTATAAATTTATATTAAACTACCCAGGCTATTTTTTAATTGATATTTCATTTTAAATCATAAACCAAAGAGAGAATAACCAGACAATGGCTATTAATATCAAGAACTTTTACCATCCAAAACGTTCGGAATAACAATTGTATATAAATTCAGTAAATACAAATATAATCTAAAAATTATTTAGATTATTTATATTTATTGAATTTATTCAATTGCTATTCTGAACTTTTTGGATGGTAAAAGCTCTTGAAATTATTAATTATTTTTTGGTTTTAAGAATTACTTACATTTTCTGGTATTAAGAATTATTTATTTTATTACTTTTTTTTACATATATATATATATTTTAAGAAATTTTATGTTATGCATGTTGTAATTTATTTTTAACGTAATGAAAATTTCTTTTAAGTGATCTTAGAATGCTTAAAATGCATTCTTAATCAACTAAAATGAATAGAATAAATTCCCAATCTTACTTTCCCAAATGCAATTTTATTTTCTAAGTGGCGTTTTTTAAATTTCAATTCAGTGTTTTGCACTTTATTTTTTCATTCTTTTTAAAACACATTTATTTTTCTTTTGCAGTTTGATTTAAATTTATCGACAGTTCGATTCAGAAATTAATACTTTATATTTGTGTTGTGTAGGAAATAAAATTATGTATATTAAACAATATAATTACTTAATTTTGCAAAATCTCTTTGAAAATATTATTATCTAATGTTTTGTATTCTTATAGTTTCTTATCGAAAAGCATTATGTAACAAAAAGTATTTCACACCTCCACATACTTTCCTTTACATATAGTTTCGTTTCGTGTCCATTTCCGCATATTCTATTGCGTGGGAATTTGTTTTTTTCCTGGAAAAACGAAGCGATATCTTCCTAACTCATCAGTAAATTAAAAATTGTTAAAAAAAATTATTTTTGCAAGGTTTAAATTGAAAAAAAAAATTCTACTCTATTTCAAGCAGTTCGAATGCAAAACGAAAGTAAAAGTCTATGATTACTCCTGAGTTTTTTTTTTATTATTATTTATTTAATGTTTTTTTTTTTTTTTTACATAATTTGGCCATTTATATCGGTCGTTGAGGTAACCAAGATATACCAAAATAACTATTATTAATTAATTAAAAATTACTTCCTACTTCTTTTTTAAATTTTTGATACTTTAATTAATTTTTTATAGTTCTTATAATGTCAAATTTACATACATGTATAACAATATGAAAGTCTCTTAAGTATTATATATCCACATTTTAAATCCAAACCAATAAAATAGAAAAATATTTAGAAACCACCGGTAATATCAAAGAGTCTGAAAATGCAAACAACACAAATAAAATTTGCAATAGCTTTTATTTTAATAGTGCCCTATGATTAGAGTCTCATATGCAATCTATTTGAACGATAATTTATACTTAAAAAACAAGATAAATTATTTTAGAGAATTGTTTCAGAGCATTTAAAATATAAATTTAATTTCTATTTTAGGAGAAACCATTTTTCATATTCGTTGAGTTTTTTTCAGACTAAATGTGTATTTTTAATTAAAATATTTATTTTCGATTTAGTTGAGTGTTTCGAGAATTTTAGAAAATAAGGTTACGTTTTTGAACTTGGAAATGAATATAAGATACCTCCCAATTTACCCATACCTCGTTCTTATTCATTTTTAACAATCTAAATCGATATTTCATATCGTACCCCTCCCACACTTCAAAAGAATTTCGACCCCAACACACGCAATGAACTCATTCGCTTTCTCAATTCTTGTCCACCAACCCCAAACGAAACGTCAGAAAATACTCCCTGCGAGGTTGCTACTAACCCATTCCGCAAACGCTCCAGCCAGATTCGGACACTTTCGGAAATAACTGGTCGATAATACGACAGCTACCTGATCCCAAAAATCGTCCACCCCTTTTCGCGGAGCACCCCTCGGAGCTGGGAATGGGAGCAGCCATACTCGTTATGGGGGGAGGAAGGAGAAGCCGGGAAATGGGTTGGAAGGGAGGGTGAGTGAGGGGCGATGGACTGCTACAAAGCGCCCTATGGTTTCCTTCGCTGTGTTAACTCATTGCTGTGCAGCAAAAGCCAACTTACGGGTGTGAGGAAACAGTGCACGTGATTTTTTTCGGTTCTGAGGTTTTTTTTACTCTTTTGTTCGCTTTTGTGTTATATGTGCGGCCTTATTTTTGTTTAATTTTTTTTGTCATTGACTTTGAGTGAGATTTTTTTGCTGTAGCCTTCTCATCGACAATGTCGATTACCGGTAAGGTTATTTCTATTTTATATTAATCCTGCTAAATTAACCAAAAGTTAATTTTAGATATATTAATATTTAGAGGTTTTTCTACTAGTAATTCTGATTAAAACTTTTTTATTGTTGCATTGTATAAACTTAATTTAATTTTAAAATTGACTCATAAAAATTGTTATTCTAAGTTGATACTCTTTACATAAGTTGATAAAATTCGAAAAATGTTAACTTACCAATTTTCGAAACTCTTGAAATTAAATGGCTGAATGTTATCCTTTATTAAATCATTCTTCTCACAGCAAAAGACAAAAATCTTTAGTATTAATAATACGATACTTATTGAATTTATTCTGCTTCAACTTATAACCTTTCTAATAAATACTTATCTCAACAATAAGAGATTAGACAAGAAGCGTTTTTTAAAATATCATTTTGCCGTGTATTAAGGCAGGAGGTTGTATACCAGATGATGCATTTCTGTATTAAAAAGATATCAATTATCTATTATAATAATGATGAGAGAGATATTTTTGTATGAGTTTGTTTTGCTCATTTATATCTTTATGGTTATAAAAACTGATTTATTCTCTTACGTCTAAGAAATTGCTCTTACGTCATACCTCTTACCTGTTTCATTTCATGATTTTCTTTGTTCTGAAACGAAATAATTTAAAAAATGTAGCTTAAAATTATGCCCAGGTTTTGTAATTAATTAATAATATAGCTCATATATATACTCGTATTCTTCGAACTTTTTGTTTTTTTGTACAAAACTGTCTTTATTTTGTAAGAAACCGAAATTATTATTATCTTTATCTTTCTTACTCTATGACGTATTAATGTAGATTAACTGTTCTTAATTTTCTAACGTTTTGTGTGTGTAATTGTGTAAAAATTAATATGATTAATACAAATATATTTATGGGCTCGTATTTTTTCTATAGTTATAAAGGGTTTGATTTTTATTTATCTGTTTCAATTATACAGCTAAATTACTGTGTGAAATGAAAGAAAATATTCTTTGTTGTAGTATTTTTACGTTATGATTTAACCACATGGTAATAATTTTGAGAATTTTATATTTTCGTAAATGCAACAGAAAAATGTATTTTTTTATTGAGAAAATACGATTTATATTTCTTGAATCAAAATAAGTAACTTTCTGAAAACTATATCAACTTTTTTGAAATATTCAATTTATTTTTTTTATAAGGATGCTTTTATAAATACAAAATCGTATATTTTCAACCCCTTTTGTTTAAAATTATATCTTTAATTTTGAAAAAGTGAAAAACATTTTAAATTTGTTTAATAAAAAGTTTTGTTTCTTCAGATGCAATTAAATAACTCCTTTTTCTAGTATGTTGGCAATGTAGTTGCTTTAAAGCAAATAATATCTTTTTGCAATGTATATCCTCGCTTTTCCAGATTGCTCTGTACTCCAATCAGAAGAAGTATATATAATAGCTATTTAATATATCTTATTGATAATGTGATATTTGAATGCTGTTCTTTGAAATAGAATTTACTAGTGTGTTCATGTTTTATATATTAATTTTCTTTTATTATAAGAGAATTAAAGAATTTCTTAAGAAAAACTATGCTTGTAATTGTTACAACTTAGCAATTTCGATCATTCTTGCCATATTCGAGCCTTAATTTTTTAAGGCTCTGTTTTTAGAAACCAAAACATAAATGAAAATATTAAATGAAAGGCGAAATGATTAACTGTCAATATAACTATTTGTGCCCACGTTGATATTTCTGTTAAATAGTAATTCATTTTTGTGGATTGTTTTTAGAATTTTTTTTTTATTCATAAATTATAGCATAGCACGAAGATGTTATACGAATTCAACATATAAAAGATGAAAAACAATATTTCCTTTAAAATAATATTCACATAGGTCTAAATTTTATTATTTGTGAAAAGGATAACTTAATATTTTATCTCTTCCTGAAGTAAAAACTACTAAGTCGAACTGTTACTAAATAGGAACTACTGCTACTTGAAATATACTGGAGATTGAAATACCATTTATGTATCGACATAAATTCAGAAATTATGGCAACTGGGATTACAATAACTCATCAAAATAACTTTGCATTTGATTACTTTATGCAATGGTTATATGGTATTGCTCTGCCGCCCAACCCTGTTTATGGTCAGCTTGCCTGACTGCTGATAAGGTCTTAGGTTCGAATCCCGGTTTTTTATTTTTCTCCTGTCTTTGTCCTTTCCTTATATGAATGGTTGCCTACCCCATAAACGGGTTACCTAAGGCATGTGTGTACTGAGAAAGTCGGACTCCACACCAAATTATGGTTCAGTTGGAAAAATGGAACAGCGCACACCATATTACTCGTCAAAAAAAAAAGTATTGCTCTATATTTACTATATATTGCATATTCATATTATTCACTATAACATTAAAATTTGCTGTTATTCTATAGGAAAATATTTATAGTGGCTGCCTTGTGCTGTGTGTGTATTTTTGTTAAAAATAATTTAAAATTAAAAATTTACACAAACCGAACTATAAGGAGTGTTTTTTAACTTTGGCATGAGTACTCGTAGGCATCTATGTGAATAATATTGATAAGAATGGAAAAGAGTAATTACTTTAAGGGTAAATTAAAAAATACTAATAATAAAGAATAATTATTTTAAGGGGTAAGTTGGAAGTTAAAAAAAATGATTTAGAAATAAGGCCTCATAAGAAATACTTAGTTAAATTGCAAACATTTAATTCTGGGATTGTTAACATGGCATAAATAAATCTAATAATTTAAATATGACAGTAGGCAATTCACTAATTACCACATTTGATGATTAAATATGTTAGGTAATAAAATCAAATATTAAATTCAAAATTCACGTTGTTAAATACTACTAAATTCGAATGTTTTGCAATAAATAAATCATTTTTTATATAAAAGTTATAATTTAAGAATATGGGAAAGGTACTCCAGAAACCAATGTTATATATAGCATGTTAAGTAATTACAAGAAAAATTATTTCGAAAAGTGAATTATAAAGAAGCGTTTCATCTTTAAAATTTAAATTTAATTTACTCATTCTAATTAATGAGATGTTGAGTTGAGTTGAAGATGTCCGTGCAATTTTTACCACACGTATTCTCAGTTTTTTTTAATAGAATAGCGGCAAATACAGTTTTATTATATAACAGTTTTATTATATAAGGGCCATTAATAATATAATATGGGCAATATACATTTCATGTGTAGTAATAAAATAACGTTACATATAAAATGTAATAATTATTTTAAATAAAAGAATTCAATTGTATAAATTAGTTTTGTCAAATGTTTTATTAGCATAACATATATAGAGAAAGAAGCTATTTTCAGTTATCATTTAACATCGATATTTTATTCTTAATCGTTATAATCAAGAAAGGATTTCGTTTGAAAAGCAAACATGGCTTTTTAAAAATTAAGTCCTGATGTAGACCATGCTTTGTTACTAGCAAAACTTTTATGAAAGTCTTACGTTGAATTCGATTTCCTAATGTTTATAATCCGACAAAATAATAATAATAATAATGAAATAGAAATAAAAAAAAAAGCTCCATTAAGCACTTGCTAAAGTCTATTATTTTTATATACGAAACAATCGAAAATACTTAGAAGAGTATACCTTAAGATTTTTAGAGAGATATAGATTTCATCTTTCAAAGAATTGCTTAATAAAGATATTAAGGCACTAGGACAATCGAATTGTGACTCATAAGTGAGTCACACGCATGAGAAAACACTTACCTTGACACTATATTTCTATTCTTCAATTTACCATTTTTTTATAGCAAGTTAAAATTGTAACAAAGAATGTATTTATTTTATTAATTTCAGTTTTACAAGAATAACTAAAAACAGAGAATTTAAAAAATGAGCTTATAAATTGATAGATAATAGTATATCATAAAATAAAATCCAGACTGAAAATTTATAAATTTGAAAATATCCGTATGTAATATCAGATGATGTCTCAAAACTACCATTATATTAAAATAACAAGATAATGGTACTTAGTTGTGTCATTTATTACTGCAAAATTCACTGCATTTTGCTATCCTTAATATGCTGAATGATGGAGGTTTTTAAACAATCCCTAGCTTCCGTTTGCCCAATTTTTGAGGAAGGTAAAGTGAATTCAAACTGAAAGGATTTTGCTAGAAGAATTAGAAAATTTTCAAAAGGAATGCACAGGTATTCGTATTAAATATTTATAAAATCTTCATTATTGTTTTGAGAAGTTTGAATCTAAATGAAAAATATTGAACCAATGTCTTTTCTAACATGAAGAGTGCATCAAAATGGAACATAGAACCATGATTGTATATTATTTCTCTGAGATCCAGTAAAAAAAGGATCCCGTTCTCTGTACCTCAAGATAGATAAAAAGATTTTTTTTAATTAAAAAAGTAGTAAGATTTCATAAGCAGATATTTCATCAAACATCAAATTTCTCATCGATATTTACTATCGATTATTGCCAGTTGAATTTGCAACTACAAGATTTCCTCAATAAAATCTCCTAAAATAGAGATTTTTCTTTAAAAATATTCACTTATTCATCTATTCTTGAGACATTTGAAAAATTTGTGAATTTGAAATTTTGAATTTATGAAATTAAAGTCATTATTTAGAGTACGAAAAAAAAATCAAAAATTCTCAAATTTCAAAATTTAACCACCTAAAGTACCATATTTTTAGACTTAAGCATAAAAAAAAACATTTAGTTCTAAAATTGAAACTTATAGAAAAGAAGAATAAATATATTTTGTGGATTTTAACATTATTTTAATATAATATGGCTTAGGAATTGTAAGTATTAATTAAAGGAAAATATATCACATTTTATTTTTTAAAAATCTGATTTAGGAATCATCAATGCTAGAGTAATATAAAAATCACTTTTAAATCAATACAATATCTTAAGTATCATTTAGCAATTAATTGACTTATGTAAAAATATAAATATTTTCAATAAGCATCGAAAACTTATACGTCATTTAAATTTTCCTAGCTTAATATATTATTAAAACAAATCATTATCTAACTGTATTAAAAACAGTATAGTAAAAAAAAATAATCACTTAATTGACTTTTGCAAATATACTGTTATTGAAATATAAATTTATTAAACTACCAAAATTACTGAAAGAACAATAGAATACGATTTAAAAATGTTTGACGAAATAATTCTAAATTCATAATAATTTTAATACTATGTAAGGTCATTTCCTGTGAATTGATAATCTGTCAATTATGCTGAAAAAACATCTGTCCACTATTTTTGTTTTATCTCAATTAGCATATTGAATTTCGACTGGATCTGAAAGTTATATTTCGAAAGGCAAAAGTCATCCTTTTAATAAGAAAGAGAAGAATGTTTTTGTTGAATGTCATATTAACAGCAGTTTGCGATATGTTTGATTATCTTGTGTATTATATGTCTATGGATGGATATCTGCTGGGAGCTTGTTTAATTTGATATCGCATTACTAGAGAAGCTCTTTCCCCAGACAAAGCTCTTCCATTAAGTGGATAAACAACGTCATCCCCTCTTCCATCTCTCCCCTTTCACATTGCAGCAGATGATAGAGGGTAGGAGAAGATAATTTTTCATCCTGAAAGTTTCCTCTGTCACTAAAGGGACAGAAGGTGACTGATAAAGAGACGACAGATGCTTTATTTTTAATCTAGATGAACGATGACGTTATTCGATTTAGGTAGAGTGCTGCCAATCGAACAAATGAAATATTTTTATTTTTATTTAAAATTTATTTTTAAATGTAGAATTCTAGCTTTGAAAAAAAATGATTAAAAACTTTCTCTCTGTTCAACAAATTAATCACAATTTGAAATAAATATGATAATTATTTGTTGTATTATTTTATTACAATTGTTAGAGATGTTAACTAACTATTTTATTTGTAAAACTCAATTTAAATAATTTGTATATCGGCTATTGTTTATTACAAATTTTTTATTATTTTGTACAATTTTACGTGAATGAAATGGTATTCTATGAGTTATGATAGAACGTTTATTATTTGTAATATCACCCATTAAAAGATTCTGAACTGTTTTGAACTTCATATTGTTATATATATATAATGTTCATTGTGTAATGCGTTAATATTAATCATATGAATAATTTATAATATAATAATAATATTTTAATATTAACACTGTATTTACTTAACTAACATAACATTAATATATTGCATGAATTGTTAATGAGCTATATTTGCGAAATATTTATGGAAAACAGAAGGAATAGCACAGAATTATCATTAGTTCTTATTATATATTCCAGCCAATAAAATGGGTTTATTAAATGAGCTTTATTTTTAAAATAATTGAGATCATTATAAAAAATCATGTATTTACATTAAAAAAATTACAGTATTTTTGAAAATTTTTGTTTTTTTAAACATAATTTTATGATTTTATCTAATAAATTGAAAATAATTTTTTAAGTGCTCCAACTGAATCGAGATATTTCTTAATAGTTACCAAAAAATGTCAAAAATATATAGTTAAAATAGTGTCAGTGTAGTTTTCGACGAGGCTAATAGAAAACAGTGCAAGATACTAATAAATAAATTTAATAATATAGCAAAATATATAGCAAAAAATGTGATAGCCTTACAAGATGTAATTACTTTAATAAATTTTAACTTTTATTTTAATTACTTATAGCTTACCTAAAATATAATATCATACAATAAAATTTTGTTATTAAAAAAATTTGCATTCACATAAAGGTATAAAAGTCATTTGGGCTTTGTTGATTTATTACCACAAATTCAGAAAAAAACGCTTTAATTTATTTTAATTGTTTGTAATGATTATATATTATTTTGCATTTTTACTACGCATTGTGCTTATTAAAGAGATATTATAAAAATATATAATGTTAATTACTGTGCAATTTAGTAACGTGAAGGAAAGGTTTTATTTTTATTAATACGCTTTAATAATTCAAAATTATGTTTTGTTCAAGATAGATTAATATGTACAATTTATTCTTTAACAGTGTTGTTAATGAAATACCCTAGTCTACACTTAAATTCAATTTTCTGTTAATATAATTGATTTATACTCTTTGAAATAAATCATTAGGCTAGGAATTATGCAAATTATAAAAAATTATATTCATTACTAATTTACAGAATTATTCTCACAATAAATTTCGAATCGAAATTAATTTTTGCTTTGTTCTTTTACATTTTCTAATTTTGATATAATTTTAAAGGGAATTTTAACATTTTGCAACCTGGTTACGAAATAAGTGAGGTTTATTAGTAAACAAGGCGAATTCTTTCGATATTTTGGTTTTTTAAATTTTTTATAATAGCAATAAATAATAGCAATTTCTCTTAATTGTGTGTCGCTAATCTCTTCCTTAAGCCTAGTTTAGAACAGAAATTTTAATTTATATATTTAAATATTTTATAGCTTGGTGGAAGTATTATCTTGAACTTTTCGTGAACAGGAAATAACATAATTTTTTAAAAATTGAATGTATGTATAGAATGGTCGAGAATTTTTAACATAACTTCATTTTGCACGTTATCGATCAAAATAGTTTACAAATGCAAGTTTAATTAACTTAATTTCATTTTCTTGAGCTTCACATTGTTACTTTAACATCAATGACAGAAAACATATGTTAGTGCTACTGAAGCTTTTTTTTTATGTGGATACTGAAAACTAAGATTTAAAAAATTTAAAAAGGGTGCTCGATATAATTTCAGAATGTCTAAAGGTCACTTCAGTGCTCGCAGTATGAAAAATTATAGCTATTTTGAAAGACATTTTGTTATAAGTAAAATTCTTTATCTATACACACAAAGTCATTCATAAAAATTATGAAAAAAAATTATAATATATCAGTTATTATCATTATTGGTACTTCTATTTTTATATCTATATATATATCTTTTCTATTCATTATTTATATTCAGTTAGTTTCATTATTAATAATTCTATTATTAGTATTTTTAGCATTCAGTTGTTAGTATTAATGCAAAATTTATGTATATCTTTTTTGTTATTGACTTAAAATCATTTTATTTTAGGAGAAGTTAAACTTTACATGTGAACATTTTAAAATTTATCGTCTAAAGCTTACATGAAAATTACAATCTATGCAACACTGTAAAACATTCTACGCACATTGTGAATTTCGAATTAGGATTATATCAGGCTAAATATGTATTTTTGTTAGCTTTAAGTTCTAAAAATAATTTTCAATAAATTATTTTAAAGCAAATTAAAATATTAACAAACATTCCAAAACTGTAAAATACAACGGGATGTTCAATATTTTACTCTGCCCAACTGATGAACAATTGATGACTATAAAATTAGTTTATAAAAAAGTTGATGTTCATAAACCAATTCATACTGATATATTTAAAAATTATTTTGTCATTAAAAAGACATAAACCATTCATGTTAGTTACATAAATTAGGTTTAAATAAATATATTTCTAAAGTTTCTCTTGAGAAATACTTATTGATATAAATTGCTCTTATTAAAAAAGAAAAAGAGTCAGTTATAAAATATGTTCATGAACCAATTAATTATTCATAAACCAATTGATTGTTCACGACCAATTGATAGTTCATAAACCAATTCATATTTAAAAATTATTTTATCATTGAAAAAACGTAAACCATTCATGTTAAGTGCATAAATGAGGATTAAAATATATTTCTAAAGTTTGCTTAAGAAATACTTATTGATTGATATAAATTGCTCTAATTAAAAAAAAGAGAGACAGACATAAAATATTCAGAAACTTAGTCTAGCATTGCTTAATATTCGTGCAACGAGATAGTTAAATGTATTAAAGAAAAAGATCCTAAGTATATGAAATGAAAAATTATGCTAATTCGTGTATTTAGGATATGAAATGTCGTTATCTATTCTTAATGGAAATAGTTTGTGTTCAGTAATTT
>JAPDSC010111518.1:0-47500 GCA_026290005.1 Latrodectus geometricus | reverse complement strand
AATGTCGTTATCTATTCTTAATGGAAATAGTTTGTGTTCAGTAATTTTAATAATTACATTTTTTTATTATGAGTCACTTGAATATTTGAGTTCTGAAACACAATTTAAATAGGTTAATCAGAAACCATAGAAATATTCATATTGAAAAATATTCACTTCCAGCTTTTTTTTTATTCCTTTCAAAAGTTATGTTATTTTAGCAACCCTTAAAATGTATGCATATTTGTGTGTATGACTATGTCAGATTTTATGATGAAATTACTTCAAAGTACATAGTTACCATGTTTCTGCGTTATTTCGAGAAACAATAGAGATTTAAAAAGAAACGCAGTTTCCGATAATTTATTTAAGTGTCACAGTTCAGATAAAAGCTCTTAATTTGCATTTTATGTATAGTGCTTTAACATAAATTTTTCATTAAAATATGAATTGCAAATATAAATCATTGGTTAAATAAATCATCTGAAATTATTGTTATTAATAATATTTATTATTAATAACAATAAATTCAGATGATAATAAGTTCAGTTCATAGTTTAATTTTAATTGAATATATTTTAAAATTGTATAATTAAAATATCATCTATTTTGTAAAATTAAAGTAAAAACTGATAAAATACATTATTGACGAATGAGAACTTCGTTTGGACTTTAACCAACTCAGAGTTGGTTTTCCCTTTCATTACTCAAGTCACGTGGGACATTTCATGACTCACTTTTGTATCTCCTCAGACAGATTAGTCGATTGGCAAAAGCGAAAAGGATTTCAATAATCAATATCAGTAATGTGCCTATTTCCTTAATGCTTTATAAATGCTATTGCTATTTTTAAACACATCTGCTGCAACTTTCATTGGTAGTGAAGTCTGAAATTTTACACATACATGTGAAATTTGGCTCTTAATTATCTTTTAGTTGGTTGTTATATGTTGTAATGCAGGGCAGAAAAGGAGAATAAATATGTAAATTTGTAGCAAAATGCATACCTAAATGTAGCAACTCTTTTTCGGAAATAATGGATTTTTATGTTTAATTTCTTTGCTTAACGATCCTTTTAAAAAGTACTTATGAAAATGTTTTTAACTGCTGTTTTGCTGTTTTTTATCTTATCGATTTTTACAAATAAATTATATTTTAGTCGAAAAGACCAAGAAATGGTTTTTGATTAAATAATTTTGCACAATACTTTATTTTAAAATTTACCTTACATCATATCATATTTTAATGTAAATTGTGCGAATGATTTTACGATTTGTTAGAGGAAACATCTATGAATTTTTTTTCGATGTATAGATAGAATATATCAGCATAAATTAATATAAATTATTTATTTGGTATTTTTCTTATGTATTTAATTGTTATTCAATAACAATACCATAAAATGAGGAAATGCGATTCATATTAGGTACTTAAAATAGGACGTGTGTGAAAAATTAAATGAAATATGTTAATCCTTATAAAAATTTATTTTAAGGTCTAGAAATTTGGAGATACCTTGTTTATTCGTGTATGATTTATACATAAATTATGATGTTATCAAGTTTAATTATAAATGTGCTTGTATAATATTTTAAAATGCATCTCGTTTTGCACTCAAGAAAGATTTTTTTATATTAATTGGACTTTAATTCACATGTCGCAAGAGGGAAAGCATGGAAAATCCCAAGCACCCACCACTTGTATGCATAAAGCATTGGCTGGTATCGAACCCAGGATTTCTGATATAAACACAATTACATTTCAAGGCATGATGAAGCAAATCACCCATGTTTGAAAAAAAAATTTCACTTATTCTGATAAAAAATTACAAACTTTAAACTATTGCTTATCTATAGGTAGTATTTGAATAAGTTAATCAAGTCTGTCATCGTATTTGATATACTCCCGTCAAAACACAATAAAACTAGACAAATGTATTGTTTGAAATGTGGGGAAAGGGCGTCAGTATACACACACGCAAAGATTAATATAGACACTTTTTTTCTTTCTTTCTCATCCGACTACTACGAATAATAACACTGCGTGACCCAAAATGCCTAGCGTCTTTATGACGCCGGTGTAACCATGGTAACGTGGTGAAACTGACACATTGAATGTAATTTGAACTCTATTTTCCAGAATATGTCTCTGGAAGAAAAATTTTATAGCGAAATGTTTTTTCCCCATTAGTAAAATTAATAAAGCAGACTTTTTTAATTCTGGATTATCCATTTCTTTATATATATATATATATATATATATATATATATATAAAGAAATTACTTTTGGTATGCTATTATCCTTACTACTGGCAATGCTATTGGACGAAGTCAAGATCATCTCTCAATTTCCCATATAAGACATTTATTAATTAAAAAAAATCATATTGATATAGTTCCTAATTGTATGAAAATAGAAACATCTAAAATTTATTTAATTCTTATTTTATATTCTCTTTATCATTTCTACCTTTAAGTTGCCATATTATGCATCGATGTTCTATTATAACATGTAAGTATTTTGCATCCGATTTTGACTTTCTGAATTGAGTCTCCCTCCTCAATTGTTTTTACTTCCGCTAGGAGTCGCTATCATCCAGTTTAAAAAACGAACTGCGTTTTAAGCATTTTTCTGGATTGTAACAGATTATCTAGGATCTAGTAAGTAATGTACTAGTAGTAGTAACAGTGTATGTTACTTAGCAAAATAATAATAAATTAAATAAATGAAGTGAATACATTAAATTACAAATTCACCATTTAGATTTAATAAATTTTTCAATTTTAGAAATCTGCACAGCAAAATTTTAAGCGAATAATAGCTGATTCAGAACACAATAATCATTTACTTTAAAAGTGATTATTTTTAATTTTTTGTTATATAATTTAATGTATATTTGAAGGAAAAATTTTATGAATTTAATTGTAAAGACCAAAATTATTTTAACTGTTAATTGTAATGTTTATCAGTACATTCATAAGACAATTAACAGAGAAAAATTGGATATTTTTATATCATAGGCGTAAGTTATCTTGTAAAGAGAGTTCTAAAATTAACGTAAAATTTTAATTTTCCACCATTTTTTCAGTAAATTATTGGCAACACGATTGAAAAATCCATTAGACTAGTAATAGTTTAGTAGTATTAAAAATAGAACATTACATGGAAAGAGTGAAAGAGAAACTTATTTTCATTGTTGAACAACATTTAAAAATAAGTAAAGTGTAGTTTCCCTAGTTCCAACATTACGGTGATGAGAATTAGTCCCCTGGATCGTGTAATTTAACATTATTGGATTTCTTTTGATGGGGAGTTACTTGAAGTAAAAGGTCTATATATACACGAGCACACGTGTGCATTGCAGTATCAACGAAATTCAAGCACATTTATGCGAAATGATAATGAAAAATTTCGACGAAAGAATGCATAGTTGTGGAATCCCTATGAGCTGCTCTATACTTAATCCTATCCTGTGTGCATTACTATTCAATAAAAAAAAGCAACAATGAAATGCAAATTTTGAGACATTTCCATATTTCTGTATGATATAGAAGATAAATCTTCATAAAATTCAAATTTGGAATAAAATATGTTTTTGAAATAATAAAATGTATAACAAATAAATAAAAAAGAAATACTGAAAAAAAAAATACTGAGACTAATGAAAAAATATTTACTTAACTGACATTACCACAGTTATACCTTTTTTGAAAAAATATATTTGACTGTTAGAAGTGTTTGGATGAAACACCAAATATTTAAAGAAAAGTTAAGTTTACTTATAGCTGCTACCTTATGGAAAGTTTTTTCTTATGAAAATTAAAATGAAGAATAATGAATTTTTTTTAATTAATGACCAATGATTTAAGTATGAAATATTAAAAAGGAAATGTTAATTGTATAAATTTCATTGAATCTAATAGTTTGAAATACAAGATTTTCAAAACTTAATTTCAGCAAATATTATGTAAATCATTAAATAAAACATTTATAAACCAAATAAAAATTCAAAACAAATTTTATCTTACTTAGTAGTATTCATTGAAATTTTTTTTAAATAGGTAAACATTTATTTTTTTATTCAACTATTATTTAAATTATTAAATAATTATTATATAAATTTTATTATTATATTATTTTATAAAATTGCATTATAATAATTTTTTTTTCTAAAATTTGGTTTCATTCAAGACATAATTTTTGGAGAGACCTAAATATTAGTTTGGGGAAAAAGTAATCCATTATTTTTTCGGTAAACGTATGTAGTGATCGATATCTCGTGAGATATCTATCAAACAATTTTAGATTTATGCTCGTTGGAAAGGTGACATTTGACACTAAAATATTCTCCTACGGTATTTTGTTTGATTCATTCAGTTATGAGTACAAGGTTTCAAAAATGGAAGACAACAAACAGAAAATTCGATACAATTTAGTTTTTCTTTTATTATAGCGAAAATGCTAGCCAGGTGGTTAAAATTGTGAAAGCCGTTTACCGTCCTATATAAGACTGTAACAACTAGTTACCCACAATATTGGTTTCGTCGATTCCGTTCACATATTTTTGATGTTAAAGATGCACCTCGTATAGATATAGCATCGTTGAGAATGTCTATAAAATATCTAAAATTATCGAAGATGACAGTCATAATTTCGCGCAAGACCTAAAAATCTACATGAAAACTGTTTTAAGCCTTTTTACAAAGCGAATTCGAAAGAAGTTACAAAAATTCACGTAAAAATAATGGATTTCTTTTTCCCCAAACTAATATTTAAAAGAATGCTGCGATTCTTGTTATAATTACGAATGAATCATAATTAACACATTTCAGTTTTGAGTAATTAAGAACATTAATTGTTAATTGGAAATTCACTATAGTTAGCTCTATAAGTTTCAAAGATTTCAGTAGATTAAAGTAACCGATAAGTGATTATAATTTATGAGCACTACAATTTTTGCTCTATAAAGGCAATTATTTAAAAAAAATAGATTCTGATTTAGAAAAAGGGCAATCGTTTCATAATTATTTAAAAAAGAGTTTTTTTGACAGAAAAATTCAAATAGTTTTTATGAAAACACTGATTATACAAATTTATGAGCACTACAATTTTTGCTATAAAGGTAATTTTTTAAAAAAATAAGAGACTGATTTAGAAAAAGGAGAATCATATCTTAATTACTTTAAAAAGAATTTTTTGACAGAAAAATCCAAAAAGTTTTTATGAAAATACTGATTATACAAAAAAGTAAATCTTTTTTATTATAATTCTGGGATCAGGTTTACTGTGCGGTCACCCTTGGCACAATTTTTCCACATTTGGCGATGAATAACATTTTCTGGTAACCCATTTTTTTGCACAGGCAATATTTTTCAATAGTTTTCTTTTTTTAGATTTTGCTTGTGCAAAATAAGCGAGATTTTTGGCCATATTTTGAATAAGTCTCCAAGGATGACCGTACACTAAATTTTTACTTAATTCTGATACATTTCTAATAAATATTCAGATAATATAATGATTAAATTGATTTTTTTTCATAAAAATATTTGGATGTACTTAAGAAAATGCTGATTTATAATTAATTCCCTGCGGTATAGTCATATATTGATAAATATTTGTTCTCGTTATTTAGCCGGCCTCATGAACGGTATGGAGGGAGGCGGCGGTCAGCAGAACGGTGGCTGTGAAGACTCCAAGACGAACCTGATTGTTAACTATCTTCCACAGACCATGACCCAAGAGGAAATCAGGTCACTCTTCTCTTCCATCGGAGAAGTGGAGTCCTGCAAACTCATAAGGGACAAGGTCACAGGTAGGACAGATAAATCTCGCTCATTCAAATCAGTGATTGTAAACTTTTATTAAATTTTTGCTGAGTCAACATTATTTTTATCCATTAAGGATTTATTTAGAAAATTAAAAGAATGGCACGCCAAGCAGGACAATTCTATCCAACTTAGGCAATTTATTGTAATGTAAACAAATTATTGTGAATTTTGCCAATGATTTGTGTCGTATTTGTTCTTAAGATATCGAAAAATATCATGCAGTCTGTTTTTCACTGTGAAATTTCTGTAATTAAAATAATTGAAGGTTTATTGGAAATTACATGGATCTGTGAAGACTGCACATTATATTGTGAAAAAAAATTATTGTTTGTAAAATGCAAAAAAATATTATTAATGTTGATCACATTGCAAGGACATAAATTATTAAACTTGTTACTTTATGGATAAAGTAACAGGTTCTTGCGAAGATTATTTTAGTAAAACTCTAGCTTAAAACGGATTAGAAAACTAACTGCAAAGAATCTTCAATATTAGAGCTAATATATGAGTTTTCCTGTGAGAAAAAGTATCATGAAATTTAATACTTCTTCTATGTTTAATGCAGATATAATATTGAGAAAGAAGTTTTTTTTTTTTTTTTATTAAACGTAACTTAAACCTCACAAATTTCAAAACTCCTGAACAAAGATCTTGTTGATTTGAGTTACTTTTAAGAAATGTGTAAATTTAAGAAGTTAAATTATTTTAAATACTTCTATGTCTTAAAATTTATATACATGAATAATAGTTTAAGAAAAACAGGTATTTTTGATGAAATATATAATAACTAGATATTGTTTTTACAAACCTATAAAAAAATTTAAAATTTTTTAAACATTATCATATATTTTAATATTCTTTATTTTTAAAACAAAAGTGTCTACAAATTTATTTAAAAACATTAAAAAACTTGTAATCTTTTTTAATCGTACCTCGATTTCAGATTCATTCTTATCTTCGTATTTGTTCATAAAATAATGATAAATATTGTTACAGTGCTTAAAACTTCTTCAGTGATTGTCTTATTACAGTCTTTATTCAGAATTTCAAATAACTTTCTCCTTCGTATGAAATTTTATCTTATTAATTTTTTCTAATAAAAACGAAATTTAAAGATATCCTAAGACGGTATGATTTTTATTATTTTATGTATCTATGCTTGAAAAAAATTATTGTTTAATTCAACTATTCTTTTCTCTGATAATATTTTTCAATTATTAACTGAGGCACCTTTATTTTTTCGAATAATGAATTAAAAATGAAAACATTTACCTCTACAAACCAAGTCTAATAATATATGGTCTGAATGTGGAACATCACTTCTAAAACAGCTGTGGCATTACAGCCATTTGATGTTTTATAAATATATTCAAAATTGTATTTAAAGTTTAAAATTCATAGTGTTTCAAAATTGTTTAGGTGGCTTCCTATTTAAATAGGTAAAATATAAATCAATGAGAAATTTTTAAATTCTGCTTGAAAATTTAAATTAATGAAAATTATTGAGTGTTTTCTTTACGATCAATATTAAATATTGTATTCATTAATTTTATAGTTCAGATGTTATTAATATTCTTCAATTTCCGATTATTTTTAGCGATTTTTACACATTACATGTTCTTGAATTATTTTTCGGTAAATTAGGCAAAACTGAAAAAAACTTGTAAATAAGGATAAATATTGTATTTATTAGAAAATTGTCTTCTGTATTTATAGTAAAATATTGATTTAATATAATTGGATATATGGGTTTTCCCACATTTAGCTCTTTTTTGAAAATTTGGTTTATATTTTATTTGTAACATTAAGAAGATTCTTTTTATTCACAGTTTTTATGCATAAAATTAATATACTATAAATTAAAATTGATTTACTGGATATTTGTAAAAAAATTACTTTTATACTGTTAATAAAATTACTTTTATACCTGTTAATTTGTATACTTGTTAACCTTTATACCTGTTAATTTTTACACCTGTTAATCTTTATATTTGTTAATTTTTATAACAGGTTTAAAAGTAACTTTAATTATTTTAATACTTTAATTACTTTTATACATGTTAACAGAAATATATTTTAAAGTGTGAAGAATACGTCAGTTATAATCTTTTAGTAAAGAGTAATTAAGTGCACTTGTTTATGGCTTTAGCAGGTCAGAGCCTGGGCTATGGATTCGTGAATTACGTTCGGCCGGAAGACGCTGAGAAAGCCATTAATACTCTCAATGGCTTGCGGCTTCAGAACAAAACTATAAAGGTAAATATTTTATTCTTTTCATGAATAGTTTCAAAGATTTTTAGTGGCAAGAAAATAAAAAAAAGCTGATGTTGAAACATTATTGTTTGTAAAGTTGCTGTTTGCATAACTGTAAAGTTGTTGAATAATTAACTATTCAGAATTCCCTTTTTCGAAATGTTCATCTGCAATGGATTCCCTCGCATATCGATATTTATCAAAATGTGGTTGAAGATAAACTGGTCAAGGGAGATTCAGAAGCCTTCACCCTGTAAAGACATTTTGCGAAATCACTACAATCAGGAACAATTTTAACAGGATTAAATGGCCAATCTCTTCAATAAAAGAATGGTACGCAAGAACTAGTCCTGGTGGATCTCTAGATCTCATTTGCGCTGAAAAAGTCACACTGCTCTTTCTAGATTCACCAGTGAACATTTGAGGGTTTTTCTTTCTGTAGGGGTGAAATGATTTTTCCAACATGCAACAAGTGTGCTTCAGAAGATGCTTCCCCGGAACACATTTTGGACTGTTTTCAGCTCTCTCGCGACGACTTAATCAAACATCTTTGAATGTTTCTGAACTTTTTCAGGGTTAATAATCTCATGGACCTTGTCAGGCAGTCACTAGATTGCTAGACAAGGTCCATGAAATTATGAGGACAAACAACAACCACAAGATATGGATATATGAGACAACAACAACAAACAACTATTCAGAAGCTTGGTAGTTGTCAGTTTATGTATGAATTGTAGTTCAAAAAATGTTAAATTATGTAATTTATATTGTTAGGTCAACAAAGAATTATAAAGACACTGTAATAATTAATAGGCAACAAATTTATGCATAAACTTAATTTCGTTTTAGTTTTAAATGTAATCAATATTTACTTAAATCATTATAAAATTTAGCAGCTTTTCCTATTTCTAAAACTATGTGAATATGAGTACATATTTTTATTTGAATTCCTTCATGTTCATATGTTTACCATAAAATTAAAATTGAACTGAAAGGTTTTGCAAATATTTGATGCAGCAATATGTTATAAAATAAAAAAATAAAAATTAATCGATTCGGGTTGCAATAAGATTAAATACTAAGAATAACGATTTAGCATCTGTTTAAAAATCGATAGTTTTTTTATTGAAAAAATTTAAATTAATATAATGTATGTCAAAATTTTTGTGAATTCCTGTTTGTTAAATCTTCAAGCAATCATATCTGGCTAATAATTATAAAACACAAACATTAAAAAGGAATATTTAGTAAAGGTTATTTGATTCTTGATATGTGCATGTAAAAACTATATTTCTATTAGATTCAATTTAATTATTTTAATGAAATACTCTATTTTATATAAAATTGTGACAATGAATCTGAAATTTTTGATTGTATTCAAATCAGTGTTGATTTTTGTCTATTTCCTGCAGTAGCATGTTGTTTAATTGCAGTAAAAAATATCTTCTCATTTCATCAATTTGCAATTTTCAGCCTCTATCATGGTAATTTATTTAATTTTCAAGCAGCTTAAAATTCCCTTGATAAATTCATAATAAATGCAATTTCTGTTGCATAAATTAGAAGAAATATTTTAGTAAGAATTACGAATAAATAAAAATAATTAAAAATTTCATATACCTTAGTTTTTATATGCAAAAATAGTATATTCTTGAACAAAATTTATGGTATTCAAACATTTAAATATCAAACTTAAATAATTGAACAACTGATGAAATACAAAAATAACCGATACATATTTTTTAACTCGGCTTGAAAAGTATAGTTTATCTATGAAATAGTTTAATATATTAGCTATCAATATTATGAAAAATATTGTTTAAAACAAAATAAATTTTTTAATACAAGTTGATATTAAAGGATAAAAGTCATGAAAAGTAGGGCATATATTGTATCATGAGTGAAAATATTCTTTATTTAAATCATAACCATATATTTTTAATATAAGTTGACATTAGATGATAAAAATGGTAGAATATATTGCAAATATAGTATCATAAGTGAAGAAACCTTTATTTAAAACATGTAACAAATGGCTTTTTAATGCAAGCTAATATTAAATGATTAAAATTATAGAAGATATTGCAAAGATAGTATATCGTATCATGAGTGAAAAATTCTTTGTTTAAATATATTTTTAATATAAGTTGACATTTAATGATAAAAATGTTATAATATATTTCAAGGATGGTATCATGAATGAAAAAAAAAATACTTTTATTCAAAACATGTTATAATAACTTTTTAATACAAGTTGATATTAAACGATGAAAATTAATTGTATCATGACTGAAAAATTCTTTGTTTAAAACATAACCATATATTTTTAATATAAGTTGACATTGAATGATAAAAATGATAGAATATATTGCAAAGATAGTATCATGAGTGAAAAAGCCTTTACTTAAAACATGAAATATATAAATGATTTTTATGACAAACAAGCTGACATTCAGCAATATGAAAATGATAAAATACTATGAAAATAGTATGATGAATGTAAAACTTTTAAATCTTTGGGTGTACCTAAATTAGTAAAGGGTCAACATATAATAAATTCAGAGTTGGCGAGTTTCTTGGAGCATGTACTTGATTGGGTGTGTCTTGTTGCAGGTGTCGTATGCCCGTCCGAGCAGCGAAGCCATAAAGGGTGCCAACCTGTATGTGAGTGGTCTTCCGAAGGCCTTCACTCAACAGGACCTGGAGGCTCAGTTCTCCCCCTTCGGGCGCATAATCACCTCCAGAATTCTATGCGACAACATCACAGGTAATAGTGGCGGTCAGTAACATCTTTCATTCCTTTATAATTTCTTTTTTGTTTGTATTAAAATGCTGTTGTCAATTTTGTAATGATTCTCTTATTAGTATGTATGCAATTTAATGCATTGCATATCAAATTAATTATCTTCTGGATTCTTGGACAAAATAATTAATTATTAATTTAAAATATTAATCAGATAAACATTGAGTTTATAATAATTATTGAAGTTTCAATATATTAATTTTTACACTCAAATGGAAGTAATTATTTGAGTTTTTATGTATCGCATTAGGCCGGCCTATAGTTAGCTTTCCTGACTCTTAGGCTGTTGGTTGGGTTTGAATCCCGGTTCCGGTGTGGACGTTTTCTTTTTCTGTGTTTTTTGTCCTTTCTTTTGAGATGATGTATAAATGTATCTCGCCCGTGGTGGTGTGGCGTGGGTAATGCTACTCGCCTCCGTGACTTGGTTCATAGGTGCCCAGCGGGTAACGCTAAATGAGTAGCAATTTCCGGCATTAATATGGCAATAGATCAATCCCCCAGTGCCCGCCATTGGAAAAAAAATGAATCACATTGAAATTAATATGTTTTTGATGGCAATGTGATTCAACTCTTTGACGACATTTAAAAAGATGTATGATAAAAAGTCAATGATATATCTGTTTCAATTCATTTTTACTCTCAAGTTCCAATTACTACAAAAACGTAAAAAACAATTCAGAGAATTGTTTTTTTGTGTGCTTGAAATGGACTTAATATTTGAAGTTTAATTATTTAAATAATTAATATTGTTTTTTAAAATTTCTGCTTGATTAATCAGTTTTAATGGAATAATTTTTTAAATTAAAAAAGTGCATATGAAGTACAGATTATGGGAAAAGGCTTGAATTAATTATATATATATATATATATATATAATACTATGCATTGAAATATCGATGACAGAAATACGTGTTTAGAAAAATAAAGTTTCTCTATTCCAGGCTTTGATCTTTGCACACTGCATTGATTGCTTATATTAAGAGATTTTCAGAATGGTATGGCTATCAACTTGCTCAATTGCTCTATTAAATTATTTACATTTTTATTTGCTTATATGATTAGGAAAATAACGTTTGGATATTGCTGTTTAGGATTGTTGCATTTATTGATACATTAAGTAATTTTAGAGTGGTAGTGCTACCATCTTGCTTAATTGCTGTATAATTGAAATTATTTACATATTGTATTAATTTTTTACTTAAAATCTGCTTGGTTATTATTGTCTTGTTCAGAAAGTCATTTCGTTTTTCCCACCTGAATCATTTTTTTGCTAGTGAAAACTAACCATTTTATGAGTATGAAATCGTGCTAGACCAGAAAGATGGTAAAAGGTATTGGACTAGAATTGACACTATACAACTCAATAAAATATTTACTTGCTATACATTTTTCATTTTCTTATAAAATAAAATGACTTTCCGAACAACCCCAATATATTTACTAATAAATTAATAAATGCACTGATTTCAATGGTTTTTATTTTTTTGGGTATGAAATTGCTTTGGATTACCGTAAATATTGATTGTTTGAATACTTAGGGTAGTCCGAAAACAATTTCATTTTCCTATAATACGAAATAACTTTCCGAACAACCCAATATATTTACTAATAAATGTACTGATTTTAATAAGTTTTTTTTTTGGGGGGGGGTGTAAAATTGTTTCGGATTACCGTAAATATTGGTTGTTTTGATACTTAGGGCAGTCCGAAACAATTTCCTTTTCATATAAAACTAAATAATTTTCCAAACTACGCAATATATTTACTAATAGATCTACTGATTTTAATATATATTTTTTTAAACCATAAAGTGTTGTTTTTTTCGTTACAGATGAAATCATGTGTACGTCACTTTATTTTACTTATAATTGGTCTGTGAGTTAAACAAATAATTTTTCTTCACCAATAATGCAGAGAATACAATTTTGTTCACCCATCAAAGACAAGTCAATTTGTCAGTGGGATTAGCTCTTCAGTGAGCAGTCGGAAAGAAAATTTTGGCCAGTATCTTAGTGAGATTGGTTATTTTATATATTATTGGAGATTTGTCTCTCTTGGTACCGTTATTAAAAAATAAATACTTATTAATCATTAAATAAAGATAAATTTATTTCATGTAGCATGTAAAGCACATTGAATATTAATAATTGATTGTTTATGCAAGCAAGCAATAAATCATAACATTCACTTTATGGTTAGTTTACATAGGCAAGGACGTTTTAAGTGATTTCTTTCTTTCTTTCTTTTTTTTTTTTTTTTTTTTTTTTTTTTTTTTCTTCCTGGATTGCCATAAATATTGATTGTTAGGAAACTTAGGGCAGTCCGAAACAATTTCACCACTCATGTCCAGAAATATTTTCAAAAGTGTTTTTCACTTTTCATGATTAAATTTTACATTCCACTGCTGCCTTGAGTGAACTTTCTTTTTTTTTTTTAACCTGCAGGTCTCTCTAAAGGAGTTGGCTTTGTCCGGTTCGATCAAAGGATGGAAGCAGAGCGTGCCATCAAACACCTAAACAACACAATCCCAGAGGGTGCTACTGATCCTATCACCGTCAAGTTTGCCAACAACCCGAGCAACAACGTTAAGGCTCTTGCGCCCTTGGCAGCCTACCTGTCCCCACAGCGTAGGTTCCCAGGGCCCATACACCACCCTGCTAACCGCTTCAGGTATATACCTGTGAGTCCTGCCGTTTCGTCAAGGTACGAGAGCTCCGTCATCCTCCATCCATAAACGGAATTCTTCTTCTCATCCAAGAAGATTGGTTTTTGCTTCCACGACACACAACTGGTCGATGATTCATTCAGTTCATTTTTATAAAGGTTTTTTTAATTATATTTACACAGCCTTTATTTGTTCATTTTTATGAATTAAGTTTCTGTTTTGAAAGGAAACAATAAAAGAAAACAAAATATCACAGTTTAATAAGTTATTTTTTTACTTGAAGTTTGTGGCTGCTCCTTTTGTATGGTTTCTTTTCGATCGTTGTTTTGGTTTGTTTTTTTGAGTTGGCTTTTATGCTACACTGGTTTTGATCTTATTATGCTTTGTATTTTTATATTTCGCAATCTTAAAAGATACACACGGATTTCTTGTTTTATCAAGATTAAAGATTTATAAAACGATTATTAACACTTTCGTTTTAGATTAAACGATCAGTATAAAGAAAATTATTTGCAAGTTTTCTAAAACTTCTATATGTTAAGGAATTATTCATTAGTTTAAAATAAAAAATTAATCAATGTGGAAGAAAATTATAATTGATTTTTTTTAAAAAAATATTAATTTAATGAACATATATTTGAAAAATAATTATACATACATTTGTAGTAATAGCTGAGAGAGTTTTTCAAAACTATATTTTTGCAATAATATTTAACCTGTAAACGAACTGTTTTATAAATATCCATAATGTTTTAAAAATAATATATTTCAATATTTTTCCCGATTTACTGACAATTTTCAGGCTTAAATATAAATTATCTCCATTTAATGGAGTTAGATATTTTATTTGATGATTTAATCATTGAGAGCTTCAACAATTTTGATATGAAATAGTTACTTTAATAAATAAAATTTATTATTTTTAGGTAATAAGAAATATTATCTGCATTATTGTTGATTTTAAATCAAAATTATCAACAATCAATGCAATTTCAATTAAATGATAACTATTTTCACAATAAATAGATAGAGGAATATTATCAATATTGATTAGCGAAAGAAAATAAATGTTTTGCAATTTATTTATACAAAATTGTTGTAGATTGTTTGAGCAACTTCTTTCTTTATTTTGAGAACTGATAAAATCATTTAAAACTTAACTTTGAGATGAAATAATTAGGACATTGTAACTTAACTTTCAGATGAAATCATTTAAAATCTCGTTATGATATAAAATTTATGAAATACAGAATTCAACAGGAAATTTTTTACATTATTTTATTTAAACGATATTATTTGTAAAAACATGTTAAGGTGTCACTGAATATAATGAATGCATGAATAAACAATACGCTAATAAATTAATAAGAATTGAAATAATTTTCTAATCATAAAAGTATTATTTAAGGAAACTTCACCTTATTAACAAGTTACCTCAAAAAGAATTATTCTTTTGAATTGTGGAAAATAATTTTGTTTCAGTCCTTGATAGAATGTATTATCACATTAGGTATTATCTACAATTTAAACACATTAGGTATTATCACATTAGGTTACATCTTGCAATGTATTATCACATTAGGTAAACAATTCATGATTATATGTATACTTGAAATATTAAATAATATTACAAAAATAGTTTTTGGCATCATTTTTTAAGCGTTTGGTGTATTAACATGAAAGTTTCGCCAAAAGCAATTAAATCATCTTCAAAGGTTAACAACAATCACACTAATTTAATTTCTCACTGATACGCTCTTTTATTTGATGATTTCAATTTTCATTGGTTTCGCTATTTTCGCACTTTTATTTTACACCTTATTTCACTGACTTATTTACCAGTATCTATGACCTGAATATATTTGGAAACGTTTTCAACCTGTAAAAGCTGAAAATTGGCTTTACTATTATGAAGAATAATGTTTATATTGTTATGTTTATATATAACAAAAACTGTATAATATAAATATAATTGATAAATGTATTTATATTAAGGGGAAATTTTATTTATTTTCAAGTTGAGTTTATAAAGATCATGATTTTACTCTGTTAAGTTGAAGATCATATTTTTCTCTGTTATTCCATGAGTACTTGATTTGTTCCTTATTTGAATTTATAAATTCCATTTCGTTATTTGAATTTATCTTTCTAAAGAAATGTGTTCTTTATATTGGCATGTTTTAATCTTGGTTTAAATATTTTCACTTGGTTTACATAGCTCATCAGGTATTATTTCTACCAGAACAAGTTTGTGTATGTTCTAGAATTTTCCTATTTTTTCTGCATTTGATTATTTTATGGGTTTTGTTACCGTTTATGGATGAGGTACAGTATTTTTTGTTTGGGGACGGAAGCTATAAAAAAGAACTTGGAAAACGTTTTCAATAAAATAAAATATTTATTACTTTCAATGCAGTTGAAAAAAATAATATTGTGCCAAGTTTCCATTTTAAATTAAAAATATTCTTTCAAATATCTTAAGTAACAAACAATTAAATCTATGACCAAAATTTTCATTTTAATTTTCCCAAAATTTTCAGGGGAGTTATTCAGGAAAATTTTCTGTAACTGATGCATTTTAATTTTCAAAAAGCAAACATGTTAAACAACTTAATCACGATATTTTCATTTCAATTTTGAGGAAATAAATTAAACAAAATATCATTATATTAAATATGTCTTTGGTTTTATATTTCGTTGTTATAATTTTAGATGAGTTTAAATTCATATTATCAATGTTATTTTAAAGTTTTATTTTAAAAACCAACAAAACACTTTATTGTTTTTTTCACTGCATTTTCTTTACTTTATGTCTATATATTTTTTATTTAATACATATTTGTTATTGAATTTGGGAATTTGAAATGTTTTTGCTGTTGATGCTAATTATGTTTTTAAGTTTTTATTCCATTAGAAAACATTTATTAACTACCTTAAAACTAATTTATTAATCCTAATCTATATTTAAAAATATATATTTGCTTACAGAAAATATTGGTGCAACATATTATTTATTTTAAGTTTCAAACAAATAGTTTTTTTAACAGTGTCAGCATTTTTATGAACGTACACTTTGCTGGATTATTAATAATGCAAGTTTGGACAGGATTTATTATTTAAGGAAGTAATACATAAAAATATCGATGGTGTTTATTTAAATTAGACAATATTCGATTAATATATCGATGTGTGGAAAGAGAAATTGTTACACTATATATCTATAATAGCTTACTTACCTTACATAGGAATGTACAGAGTTACACAAGTTAAGATACCATAAAGTTTTGCTTACTTTTAGACATGAATTTCAATTTATAAAAGTAATAATAATGATTTTAATTATCTTAGAAAAATTTCAAAGCAGGTAAGTTGTAATTACTTCGCCATTTAGTATATTTCAAAAAGTTGTAATTTTGATCATTTATGTGTAAGATGACATGAATTTACATATATCTCTTCCCTTTGGACTACACATTGTTTCTTTTAGGTATTCTCCTCTCGCTGGAGATCTTTTGGCCAACCCCTTGTTGGCCGGCACAGCAATTAATGGCTCCGGCTGGTGCATCTTTGTCTACAATCTTGCTCCAGACACAGAGGAGAATCTCTTGTGGCAACTCTTCGGTCCTTTCGGGGCTGTTCAGAGTGTCAAGGTCATCAGGGATCTTCAGACGAACAAGTGCAAAGGATTCGGATTCGTTACCATGACCAATTATGACGAGGCCCTTGTTGCCATACAGAGTCTCAATGGATACACTTTGGGCAACCGCGTTCTCCAGGTTTCCTTCAAGACGAACAAGTGCAAATCATAAATGCTAAAAATGAGATCTCTGATAGAAGCGCTACCTCGACTGTCAAAACATAATTAATTTTTTCCAATAATTGTTAATTTTAATTCTTAAGTCTAGTTAAATTTTTTTTGTCGGAGAAGAAATTGAGGACATCCGATCCCATTATTTTTATCCATTTCATATAAAAACAACACAAATTAGTTTAAATTATAACTTCCACAAATTCTATTCCAATGTGAATTTTTTGCTGGGTCCATTCCCAAAATCATTTCAACTACTTTTTAATTAAAAATTTTTCCTCACTATTTATATACACTTTTTCTCCCATTCAATTTTGAGGGGTATCGATTCCAATATTGTGATGATATACAAAAATTAAATTTTTTTATTTTAACTACAAATATTGTTAAAAAGTAACTTTAAAAATACAAAAATTAATTAAATATCATATTATAATTATTAAAGGATTTTCATTGTGTTACTAAATTTGAGATCAAGAATTCAATTTATCAATTAATTTTATCAAAATGAAAGAAGTTGTTTTTTTTAAATTAAGACCAAATATTTTGTTGTCATAAATTGTTCTGTCTTTGTAATTAGTACCATTATTCATATATTTGTGTAAATAGTCTCTAATTTAATTTATATAAGTTACATTATTTATTATGCTAGATTATATTCTAGCTAGATTTGTGAATATTTATTTAATTTAAATCTTTTCATATATATACCATTCTATTTTGCTGTATATTTTATATTTTGTACAAAAAAAGGAAAAAATAATTAATTAATTTTAGCCAACATATTATATATTAATTTCAGTCGAAATTTCTGTTATTAATTTTTATGATTAATTTAAAATATTATTTTGACTTATTAATTTTGATTTTGAATTTTGATGTTTCTAGTCATAAGCGCTTTATTATTATTATTATTTTTATTCTAACTTTGCATATTTAGTTTATGATTTGTTTTCTTTTGTTGTGTTTGCATGATTTAGATTCTTAATTTTGGTTTTGTTTGGAATGTAATTGACTGAAATTAAACTTTTGTTTATTTTCATTTTGCGTTAATTATTTTTGTGTATGATTTGGTTATACTCCTTCCCATGTTACATTTATTTCATATGCATGCTAAACTGCAATTGGAAATTAAATATGCATGAGTTATATAGCTGTTTTGAAATGATCACATAACAAAACACATGAGTTATAGCTATTTATCATAATGATCAATTGCAAGTTAATTTTTACATCTTATATGCAAATTAAATTTTTTAATAGTTTAATCAAACAGATTTTTTTCTACAAAATTCACTTTACAAATCAATTGCATATATTCAATTTCAGTATTAATTGAATTCTTGAGTAAAGGTAAATTATCCAACCATGTGGCCGGGCTTATTGCAATAAAATGGCACTACTTGAAATTGTAAACTGATTTTCAATATAATTAATCTCTTAATGAAATATTAGATTATAAAATAATATTCCATTGAAATTGCGTTTTAATCTAATTTTTGAAATAGTAGAAAAACTTCTATAAAGATAATTTTAATGCTAATATCAGAGTTTTTCATTTATTTTTATTATTAATTATTATGATAAAATTCTGGGATTGAAATCAATTTCGAATTAATTTAAAATTATTTAAAATAAACTAATTTAATTATTTAAACTTTATTATATTGGGAATTTTAATTCATATTATTATAATCCTAGAGTATAAACTCTTATTCCTTGAAGAAAAAATATAATTCTAATTTTTCTTTATAAAACTGAAATATGTCCTGAAATGATTTTAATGAAAAATCGTATAATTTATAGAATTGAGTTTCAGTAAGAAATCTGTCTCTAACAAAAGGCTCAAATAATTTTGTTTTGCATTACTCATTCCATTAATATACAAATCATTCCATTTTAAAACCTAAAACTTGATGCAACTACTTGTAACATATTTTTTAGAATCACTCTAGGTTAAAAAAAAAAAAAGATCATTTTATATGACTAACTTAAGATCTTCCATTAAATTGTGGGTTTAATGTGCGTGAAGTACAGTTTGTACTTTAAATAAGCTCTCATAACTGGTCACATAAAAAAACCGATTTGTCTGCCGTCTCTAATAAAAAGGGCAAAAGACTTGCGCTTCATCAAGAATTTTTTGAAGATTATGGACACGTTTGACGCTTTCTTGAGGATGTTAGTACACTTAAACACATAAAAAACAATTACTAACAAAACTGCTGTTTCTTTATAAAGCCAAACAATGCTAATTTTGTAAGTTTCAAGTATCCTTTAAAATTTATAGAAAAAAATAATTCTTCCTTTCGTAATGACTTTAGTAAATGTGCAACTTATGATTTACCTTATTATATAAGTATTTGAATATAATGATGTAAATTACTATACTCAATCAATTACAAATATTTCATTTTCTGATTCAAATTGGGTACAAGAAACATGTATATTCTAATTTATTGTACCTTTTTATAGATATGTAAGAAAACACAAATATCTATTTGTATATTTCTTTTATAATTTTGATGCCCATGAAAACTTTTGATATCAAATGAATCAATTCATGTTGCAGTTACATATATATTTTAGACATTCATTCTTTCAAGTGTGTGGCATGCTTTGGAAATAGTATATATATATGCTTATATATATTGGGAAAATGTACATATGGGAACGTACCAATTTATGACATTTTTGATACAAGGTACTGTTACATGTCCTACCCATTGTATGTTAAGGGTTTTGAATAGTTGTAGTTTTAAAAAGTCGTTCAAAATATGCATTTGTCTCCAACTTGTGTAATTTTCATGTCATTCACAAGATTGCAATGTTTCAGGTACTTTTCTAATTTTAGCAGGTTAACTTTTCCATTTTCTACTTCTGGATGTCAAAAAATGTGTACTCCTTTTAACAAAAGTTTTATAATTATTATAACTAATCAGTTTATCGAAGGCGGATTATTATTGAGAAGAACTGTTAATTTCATCAAAGTGAAATTTTGTGCACACAACGACATTCTGAGATTCGAAGATTATGTTTCTTTTTTTAGTAACGATGGAGCAAATAATTACAAATTTATTAGTTATATTAAAGCAAGATAATTTATACATCTCATTGAATTGAGGTTCATTTTCTTATTTGAGTTTCTTCAAAAGGAAATTGCTCAATAAAACAGACCTGTGAAATTAAAAGTTACCTGAAATATCTTAATTTTTTTCAAAACTAGACGTCTCAAAATACTGTGTTCTGTGTGACTTTTCCTTCTTATAGTTTTGCTACAAAGGAAATTTTTGGTCATCCTTGCTGGTGCTCGGTATTTCAATTTCGCAGGTGCTTCAAAAGGTGTGTTTTTTGTTTAAAAAACACACCCGTTACGCGATTTCTGCTAAACGTTTATGAGACTTTTTTCAATGCGTAATTGAATAACTAAAAAAGTCAATTTTTATATGAACGAATCTCGCTCTATATTTAGAAATATATATATAAATATATATTATATATATTCTTGTTCGTATACATCACAATAAATATGATGATCGTTTATTACGGATGTTGTAATGACAATGCCTTTTACTTTATATCTGTGTTGTAGGTACCCCAGATGAAAGTTTAATGATGAATTGATAACACAGCTGTTTAAAAAAATTTTAATCGAATTTAAAATTATAAACAAAAATTTATGTGAAACTATTATGTAACAAATTGATTCATGGGAATATTTTAAATCGATAATACATTTAGATAAGAAAAAAATTTCTTGTTTGAGAATAACTGTAACCGCAATTTATTTATTATCTGATCGTTTGCACCCAAAAATAAATGTAAACAAAATTTAATCTCTTTTGTGGTATGTACGAAATGGCGTCTCGGGCAAATAAAACGTGATCAATTATTCAAAATTTGTCCACAAGAGAATAATAAAATTGGTGTCTGGATTTTGGAAATATTTAAAGATCACTCTTTACCCAGACGGTTTATTGGTGCAAACGATCATTGCGGAAATTACAATTTAAAGAAAAACGAAACTGAATTTAAAGTATAGAAAATGGTTCGCTTAAGAGATAAAATTTAAAGTTTTATTCCGTATAATAATTTTTCCGAGAAATTTGTGAATATTTGAATGAATTAAGATTGGCATTTTAAAGTAAAAGACCACCGTCTTGGAGTCTGAGGATCTTATCCAACATTTCAGAAACCAAAATATTATGTACTTTGTGGACAAATTTTGTGGAAGTGATTACGTATTAAAAGTCCGTGACGTCCAGTACATATCACACATTATTCGTAATAGATTGTAAGGATTTTTTAAAAATTAAATCGCACAATTAACATTTTAAAACAAGAATAATATCTCGGCTGATTATGTTCAAAAACAGCTGCATGCATATTTAAGATTATCAACGGGAAACAGCGAACCTAGTTGCGTATAAGCTTGTTACAGTAATATGCCTTGTACAATTTATCATAGATTTTCATCTGGGAGAAAATTAATTTGAACTAATTTTAAACTTTAACAACTTTTTACCATTGGTATTACTAAACTTATTGTGATGATACAGGTCCGAGTTATGTAGTTTTGATATTTCGTTTCTGTCACATTTTGACGAAACGGAAAAGAAAAGCCAATTTTCATAGGCAATAATATTCGTTGAAGCTACGACGATTCGCGGCTCAAGTTTGACTTAATCACTGTAGATAAAAAAAAATGTTGGAAAATATGAACAGTTTCAAAGACAGTATCTTGAATTTTAAATTTGAAGAAAAGGATAATTTTTCTAAAAAAAATTATAAGTAATGAAATTTTAAAGTAGAATGCTTTCCTGCATTCAAATCTTAGTCAATTATTAGATCAAGATAGGAAGTTAAGAGTATCTCAGCCTGGCTAAAGAAATCAGAAATTTTATTATCAATTTGTGATAAAAAAAAGAAGAAATAACATTTAGAATTTTAAGATGGAATTCGAAGAAAATTAGATCTTGATACCAAATACTCTAGAAGGAATAATTTCAATCTTAAAAATGGCAGCAGTTGATAAGTATTGTTTGTATTAAAAGAAGTCAGCAAAGAGGGTAAAGTTTGAGAAACAAAAATGTTGTTATTGTTATTCACAAACTTGTGTATCGCACAGAAGTAGACTAGAAACAAAATGTTGACTAGTTATGTTTGGGCGACAAAATGGGATTAAAGTAAATAAAAAGGAATGTGTGGAAATTTATATATTGCACAAACTGACTTTTTTATGTGTAACTGGTTGCTACTTAATTATAATGATTTTGTTCGATTTTCCTGCACTGCTTGTTTATAAAAATGAAAATCTCGAAAATGTGACTTAGTTCTCTAATTGGAGAACTTTATATCCCTTATTGTGTCATTGGTTAGTGGAAACATCCATGCCGAATCTATGGTGGATGCTTCAAGAAAAGTTCTGTCAATTTGATAACACATCAGAAATAAGATTATCTTATCTAAAAAAAAATGATTATCTTGAGTGGGAAAGATTATCTTGAGAAGAATTATCCTTATTTCTAGATAGTTTCGATAAAGACCAGGGAGGCGAAATTTGTAAATTAATGATATGTGGTTAGATATTTCGTTGAATAATCCTCATTTCGAAATGTTTTAATTATGGGTCAGAAACTGTATATCTTTCTATATACTGTAATTTTCCTTGATTTCAATGTACTGAAAAGACTCGGATGGAAATGTATTCATTCTTTAATGTGTACTTGCTGTATGATTTATTTGGACTGCTAAAATATAGAATCTGGAGGACAGACGTTTAATAATCCACATCAGAAAGTGTAACAATAATAAAACAATATCTGTTTTATTCCTGAAAAAGCTAAGTATTAGAAACATAAAATTCTACGACCTGCTGAAACTCTGACGATCTGAATGTGCCCAAAAATTTTGTAGAATAGAATCCATTGAAAATAAAACTCGAAACCATTCGACTATTGGTTGGAACATGGAATTCTTTGGGCTCTTTCGTTTTGATACCTGCATTAACTTTACTTGGCTGTCAGTGTGGAGCTGGCATTCTTAATACTTTACTGATTGGTTAGCTGTAAATACCTCTTAAAGTCTACAACCTTAGAGTTTTTGAAGAATTGTTTAGAATATATAATCTGTTTTGTCCTAGAAACCCCGTATTTAGTCTTTTTACTTCTTATACTATTCATATACACTTAATTTCTCTGAACATTTTTCTAAATGTGAGATTTAACATCTTTAGTGAAAATCTAGGTTTCTCCTTAGCTTTTTCTCAGCACTTTATCAATGATCTACATTCCATTTATAAATATATATACTTATAACCTCTAGTCTTAATTATTCGTTATTTATTATAAATTGCAGAAACAAGATACAAGTGAAAACTGAGTAAATGAAATTTTTGAAATCAATGGGCAGCTGAAATTCTGAAACAAAAGAAAAACCATAGTTGAGATTTTTAAAAGCTGTCAGTTTTGTGTCTTAGGTTTAATGGAATTCCAATAACAACTAACCTCTTTTTTAACTTGCAATTTAGTTCTATTCTGAAATTTTTGAAATGATCAATAGAATATCAATACATAGAGAATGTTCAAAGAAACAAAAGTAAGATTTTTTTTTATTTGAATCCAGAAAAATTAAAATGTAAGCTCTAAAAGAACAAAAGAATCTCATGAAGCTGTAAAAAGTTTTCCACACATTTTCAAAGGCTGGATATACATTTTAAAGAACACAGTTTTCCCTTCCATCGTTGTTTCTGCAATTTTGTGATTTACTTATTGTATTTATTGTTATTTATTCCAACTATTCCATGTTGATATATTTATTTAATAATTCTCACTTATGGCAAATGCTCGAGACCTTTCGGGAAAATAAAAAGAGTGGTAACAAAACTTATAGACGCTGTACTTAATATACATATATAAATATATATTTATTGATTGCTTTGCTTGGTTTTATAAAACTGTACTCACTTCGTAGTCTTCTTTGAGTCGTATTTGCCGATTCCTATGTCATTTGTAAATGTTGTCTTGTTTATATTGAATCTGTGGCGTTTTAAGTTATTTGTGCATGTGTAGGTATACTGAGTATAGATATTGCTCTTTATTGTTATTTATTATGCTCACTTAGAATCTCATTAGTGTCAAATTTAATATAAATAAGTATTTAATTTATTACTTTTAATGTGATTGCGGAAATTTTGAATATGTTGTTATATAGATTTTCTGCTGCAAAGCAACAGCTTCTTATGAGACACCATGTACAATTGCCGCCATCGTCAAATTTCATTTTTGTTGAATAATTTTTAAGAAGATATAAAATTCAGTTCACAGAAAAAAATTAATTTATAAAAGAATTAAACTATCTATTAAAAAATTATATATTATTATCAGGGATAAAAAATTTTAAAACATTGCAAATGTATATTTGAAAAATTGCGCCGTATTGTGAATTTGGCGAAATAACTTGGCTGATAATTTGGCGCACTATTAAAGCTGTGGCTTAAAAAATTTTGAAACATTTTACATGTGTATTTGAAAAATTGCGCCACTTTGTGAATTTGGCGAAATAGTTTGGCTGATATTTTGGCGCACTATTAAAGCTGTGGCTCGCATAACGAAGCTGTTGCTTTGTAGTTTATTTATATATTTATTTACACATTGCAGATTTTCAATGTTAGCCACTCCAAGCAGTTTTTTACTGTGCACTTGCTTGCTTTGTTTTCTTCAAATGAAAATTTTCTGAATTATTATGAAAGATATTGGATTGATCATCTTCAGAATTATTCCATGCATAAAATCAATGGAATTCAAATTTTGAATTTTATAGCTATTTTAAAATATTTTACCAAAAGTAAATCTTAATGAAAATTATTTATTGAAAGGACAATTTGTCATTTCTAATTTTTTTTCCTCATTTAATTAACTTAAAAGTTCTAAATTAAAGTTTGAGTTAATCGTTTTCTTCGCGCTAACAGCTTTTGAGCTAATTTTATGTATTTTTATTTTTATTTTCCAACTGGCTTGTGTGCATATCCATTTATTTGAAGCCTTTGTGTTGTTGATTTCGTGCTATAAAAACATAATGATTTATTGAAAGGAAACAATACAGAATAGTATGGAATGTCGGGAGATTTTTGCCCGCTTTGTAAAGTTCTGGAAAGACACAGTTAACTGAGACTGTTGATGAAGAAAATAAATTTAATATGATGAAAATAAAAACAAACTGCGTAGGGTGATTGTATTGCAAATATTTGTACTTTTGCATGTTATAAAAGTCAATAAATTTCCGCCTATTGGAAAATGTTCTGTGTCATTTTTGTGTTTCTATTTATGATGATAAATGTACCATTAATATATTATTTGACCTATCAGCGAATACTTATGAATAAGCTTATTGTAGGCATAAATACAAAAATGCAAATAATAGTAGATTTATAAAATTCTGTTGACCAGTAAAGTAGGCTCAAATTTTGTCAAATTAACTTCGTTTTTTTTATTATTCCCTAATGCATATTTAAAAAGTATTAAAACAAATTTTTATGAATCATTAGAAATAAAGTTTTTGAACACACAATTTTTTTTTGGCAAAGTTACAAAAATAACCAAACAAAAAATGCAAAAGGTACTTTGAAATCATTATTTTATCAACAGTTTTTAATCATTTACCAACAAACATTAAATAAGAAAAAGTTATTTAAATATGAAAAAGCTAAAACGAATAACTTCACTAGCAACCTCTTATATTGAATAGTTTTCTTTTGTTGGCGAAAAATTGGGCTGTTTGACACCATTTTGATTTTTTAGTCGATTGGGTTTCACACACGTAGCCAAATAATTTGTTGAAATAATATCAACATTTTGGGATTAACATTCAAAATAAAATCATAAGATTTTTATTCATAAAATTAAATATAGCGCATGGCTATGATTTGATAAAAATGGCTTGATTTTTCTATTTTTCATTTGTTTAATGAATATATTTGATGACAAATATTTATGCAACAACAGTGTCTAGAATACATTTACTCTTTAATTTATCATGAAAGAAAAATAGTTCAATTGAAGAAAATAGATGATATTAATGTAGTTTCACTTTACATAGAAGGATTTCATCTGTTAACATATTTAATTAAATAAATACTGTAATTTAGTTAAATATTTACATTGAACTACCTTTTGATTTATAAATGAAAGCTTGTATTTTAGGATTTTTAATTATACCAAACAGGAAATCGATTTACTGGAAAAAAAAGCTAATTTTGATATTTTAAATTGAAAATATTAATATTATGAAATTTCACAACTCTTTTTCAAAATCGAAATATTTTAAATTGGATATTTTAAATAGAATTATAATTGAATCTTTTAAATTGAAAATATTAAAATTTGATATTTTGGTATTCCAATCCAACACTTCGAATCAAGATATCTTCAAACAGCTTGATATCTTTTAAATGGTCAAAATAAGTTTAACTTTACAGATGTTGTGAATGACATTTGTATTTATCATTCAAAATAGAATTAGACATATTTTAGAATGAAAGAAATCTCTTAAAATTTACTGAATGATCGAATTACTTTTACAAATTTTTCTAATTTAATAAATTAAAATAATTTTTTAAGAAAAAAAATCTTTTTGTATTTATGAAACAGCCTATAATTTTATGCTTAAATATATTTACTTATTTATCTTCAATCTTACATAATATTGCAAAATAGTAGCATTTCATAATCATTCGTCAACATCTGCCATATGTATTTATTCATCATGTTTAGTACAACAATATTTAAGTGTTTACAATACTTATTATGATAAAGACTTTTTTGTTTGTTGTTGTTATATTTTCTTTTTTTACATAAAAGGCTTTCATTAACATGAATAAAAAATAAATGTATATTAACTACATATATAAAATTATCCAGTAAAAAGCGTTGTAATGATTATTCAAAGTTATAATAAGAAGTGATTTAAGTAAAAAAAAAAAAAAAAAAAAGACGATGAAAACACTTTGAGTCATACTATTTAATGTTGTTGCTGCCATATGCCAGCTAGACTACAGGACAAGGTGCACTGCTCTACTTTTCCAATTGAACCGTAATTTGGTGTGGAGTTCGGCTTACTCAGTACATACATGCCATATGTAGCCGTTTTTAGGGTAGGCAACCAGTCATACCCCATTCATACAAGGAAAGGACAAAGACAGGAGAGAGAGAGAAAGTGCATCCATGTCCGAACCGGGATTCGAACATAAGACCTTCCCATCCGCGGTCAGGATCGCTGACCACTTGATTCTCATAATGCAGATAACTCATTTATTTCTCAAGAAGAAATTATAAGAAATTTTTCAGATTGATTTTATTTAAATTTCAACTCATCTTAAAAAAATATTAATAACCATAACAATTCCCCACATAAAATGCTTTCATTAAGTATTAAATGCAAATCACTAATCTTATGACATTAATTACTTTCTTATAGTTAAAAGTATATTAATTGTGATATCCTAACCTATAACTTATTAACATGGGACAAAAAAATTAGTTTATATTGTTGTCATGAAATTACTACAAAATCCTAACGTGAACATTGAATAAAAATATAAATTTAATTTATACTGTTGTCAGGAAGTTACTACAAAATACTGATTTTAACTTTTGAATTTAAGAAAAATAATAAATACGCTGACCACTGGACAGGGTGGGTGGCACACTAATTAATATTTTAAAAGATATAAATTACAATAATGGGATTATAAAATGCTCAATTTATTAAATAGTAAAAAATGAAATTTAAAGGAATTTCTTTTCAAGCTAAAAACTTAGTGTCTGTTTCAAAATCAATATATTTAGCTCCAAATTTATATTTTATAAATAAATTATATTTCTTATTTAAACATTTTTTTTGAATGCCTCGAAATGCAATTTCAAGATATCTCTACAATTAAGAAAGTTTTTTTTGTACCTTAAATAAACAAAATAAAACTAATGACGCACAACAGTTTTCAATTATAGTTCTCATAACATCTTATATCTTCAATAAGAATTTCAATATACAAGGCACAAATATAAAACATTTATAACCATGAAAACAAGTTGTTTTCATGATAAAGTTCTTTCACGTGTTTAAATAATTTCTCAGCCGTGCCGACCTGGTTGGTTAGGGTGCCGTTCTCGTAATCGGAAGGAAGTGAGTTCGAATCCCGGCTTATCAAAGATCCGTCGTGTTCACTAATGGCGAATGGGACACGTACAATATGTCGTGGTCGCAATGTCCTCCATGTTCCATTCCAAATTCATATCTCTGGAGTTGTTGGGATCCAGGCCTTGGGTCTTCTCTGGTTTCCTATCTCAAAATTGAAATTCTAAGATCGTGCTGCCATCTATGAGCCAAGTCGTTCTTCCTCTTTCATCAGTGGGTGCTCTGTTCAAAAAAATGGAAGACGCTTTTTCTGACTTCATTCACCTAGTCCCTGACAGGCGGGCATGGCTTCGCCAAGTGTCATTAGTAACAACAAATATTTTTTTGCCAGTTTTTAAATGTAAATTATATACTGTAGTTGAAAAATATTTCAGAGTTATGAACTGATAAAAAAATTTAACATTCTGAACATGATATATTTTTTTTCCTTTAAAATACACTATTTTAAGTATAATATTTTCATTTTCAGTTTCAATATACAATTAAATGTAAGAAAATCGCTTAATGAGAAACACTATGTCGCAACCAAAGAAATATTAATTTTTATTGTAATCTTATTTAAAACACATAATTTAGTTTTTCTCTTATTTAGGATAAAGGATAAAACATATTTTATTGCAATCTGCTGAAAATAATTGAAAATTTTACTACTCTCAATATTTAATTATTGTATAGTCTAATTGAAGATAATATGAACCTAAAATTAAATTATCTAAATTCAATTTAAACGAAAGAACTTTTCTTTCCTTTACAGACTAATCGCTATTTTTAACTACTTTAAAAAACTATTACCCATAATCAATTAGCTAATTGATTTAGCTAGAATAATGCAGATACTATGTCTAATTTGAAAAATATACATAAAAATACTATAAATGTACGAATATATCTTTCTTAAGAAATGGGGTTTATTTATGAATCGAATTTTACTCTTTCAATACATGAACATTGTTGATTTTTCTAACCTACTTTAATAATTTAATTTCTTTGAAAGTTATATTAATTTCAAATGATATATTTAGCTATCCGATAATCCTCCCAAGAAATTTGAATAATCTAAAAACATCTTTACTTTTTTCCTAAATTGTAAGCAAATTTATTTCTCATATATTATTCTTCAGAATGTTTCACATTAACTTAAGAATTTTGAAATTAAAATTATATAAAAGTTTAAGGAGCTGTTAAATATTAAAGTCTTGAGTTCTTTTATATTAATAAAAATACATTAGAATTTAGAAAAGAATAATATTAAGAAATCTGAAGTATAAAGAAGTAAACAATCTACTAATTCACAAATTTGAATCAACCAATAAAAATCAACCTCCAACTTCGATCATGGAAAATGACATCATATACAAAAAGCAAATAGAAATAAAATTGTGTTTGGTTTTGTTTGAAATTTCATAACATGTATGGAATTCAAGGATCTTTGCCCGATAAATTTAAATAACATCTGTCAAAATTTATTCAAATTTATCGTGCAAACTTTATGTAATTGTTTCTGTCAGAAGAAATGACAGATATGGAGAGAACAGATATGACAGATATGGCTTTTCAAATAAGGAGAAAAAGAATAGCAAATAGGTTAAAAAGATTTACAACGAGGAAATTTTTATAAAATATTTATCTTAACTAAGAAAATAGAGTTAAAACTTGTTTTTTCCTGATTTAGTTAGGGATCGTTGGAATTTATTTTAATCATTTTAAAAAGTTTTAAAAATTTATGTAGATAATAATATTTATTCTCACATATTTTATATAAAAATGATTTAAGTCAGTAGGAAACAAATGCAATAAATCTTGTTCATTTGATACATTATATTTTAAAGATTTTTAAAAGAATTAAATTTTATTACATACACTCATATGGATATTTAATGTGTGTGATTAATTAATTTCATTTACAATATGAAAGAAAATAAATTTTATAAATTAACTTTTAATCAGCTAATTTATATTTTCTATAATAAAATGCTGTTAAATATTTTGTTTTACACTTTAATAATGACGATATTGATAATCACAGTATTTATTTATGAATTTAAATATTTCGCTAGCTATATATTGCTAAAAACTTTACTAGTCTGAGGAAATAATAAAAATTTTTTTGCTTTTTTGATGAATTTGTTAACAAGTTGTAATGAACGAAAACATGCAACAACCGTTTTTTTAATGCAACAACCGTTGTTGTTAAACTTATGTTTTTAAAAATCTCCTAAAATGGTTACTTTTTTTTCTAATTAATTACAATATATTGTAAAAAAATATAATTATTATAGGTAAATGTGATTATAGGATCTCTTCTAAAGGCAAATGCGAAAAAAAAATTGTCCTTAAATTGTAAAAATGCTTCATTAAATGTCAAAACATATATATTTTATTATTTCTCAAGTAATAACTTTGTGTATGTAAACTGTTGTCTGTTCAAATTTTGGGGTAAAACTTATTTTAGGGTACCATTGATTTTTTGGCTATATTTTTGAAGACAAATCGCAACCCTAATATTATGTTAGTTAAAACTCCGAAAATGTTAGGGCTACCAGAAATTAAATTTTATATCCAATGTTCATTGGCAAATTTTTTTCGAAATTAAGGGGTACTCTAATCTACACTTTACCCAAATTCTGTGTATCACTCACTATAATTGCATCACTCAATTTCTCGGATAATCAAAATTATCCACCTCAGTATCTCTCAGTTTCCACTGTTTTTACGAAACAAATTAAAAAAAATTGCACTTTGATTAAAATGATTGCAAATTTTTATATCATAAATTCATTACGCTCTACATAAACAATGTCAAATAAGACTGTAATTAATACGCAAGCGTAATGCCAATAACCACAATTTTTACGCCAACTTTTCAAATTCAAGACGCACTAAATTTATAAAGTTAATTTGTATTCAAATTACATCAAATTTTTAAAAAAGATTCGTGCATTTCCAAAGTTTTAACAAAGTTATTTTCATATTTTTAAACCAGTTCATTCTAATAAAATCAGACAAGGGCATTTTTACAGCTTTCAAGTGCAATATTTTTAGATTACTCAAAGTCAAGAACGCAAACTTTCTTGTTTCAGAAATGAGTACGTTTTGATGAAAAATAATGATTCATTCCCCTTAAATAGCGCGTAATCTTTGTCATAGCAACGCCAACACGCCGGAAACACGTGATAGGAATTCATAGTTGATGTGAACTTCATTCAGAGATCACGAAATCAAAATCCCCTCTCTTTTATAATGTATATTATTTGTAATTAACGTACTTTTTCATAATATGCTTAAAAAATATTTTAGTTAATTGTCTTGTTATAAATTTTACAATAATATTTTTGTATATTATTATTTGCAAACATTTATTCTAATAGAATTAGTTAAGCAATTCATTTTAATAAGTAATTTTAGGGAATGTTATTGATATTTAATAGGAATAAGTTACTTTTATTTACCTTATTATATTCGTTTTCTATTCCTCATTTTTGCTAATAGTCGTCTCTACAGCCAATTGCCTTTAAATTTTGGCCTATGATGAAATAACGAGGTCGACACCTGAGCTATAATTTTCCACAATTTTACTCCACATAATCACAAAAATATTAGATTTGTGATTTTGTGGTGCATAAATTTATATTTAAAGCATAATTTTTTTCTACATTTAAGGACTTTGAGTCTGATACCTAATACGTGGTTTTTCCAAAGACTAATGTTTTACCTTACTAGATTACAAAAGAACTTGAAATACTGTATAACATAATATAAAAACAGATGATTGCTAAAAAACATATTTCTCAATCAAACATACATCAGCATTGCTTAAAACTTTATGTGCGGCCGAGGTGGCCTGGTTAGTTAGGTTGTCGTTCTCGTTACCAAAAGGTGGTGAGTTTGAATCCCGGCTTAGCCAAAGATCCGTCATCTTCACTAATGGCGACTGGGGCACGTAAAATATGTCGGGTCGCAATCGCAATGTCTTCCATGTTACCATTCCAAATTAATACCTCTGAGGGTGGTTGGAGTCAGGCTATAGGTCTTCTATGGTTTCAATCGCTAAATTGGAAGATACACATAGAGCTGCCATCTATGAGTCAAAAGTCATACTTCCACTTGCGTATGAGGGTGCTCTATTCAAAAACGGAAGACGTTATCTCTCTAATTTCATTCGCCTAGTCTCTGACGGGCGGGCTTGGCGTTGCCAAGAGTCATTAAAAACAACAACAACAAACAATATTTTATGTAACAAAATTAAATATTACTAAATATATCTAATGGAAATAATTTATATGAATAATATTTTTTATCTAGAATTATTATTTTTTAAAAATAAGTCGTTGAAAAATTGAAAAATTAACATCTATTTATTTAAGCACAAAATTCTGCTTCACGATCTACGTTATGAAATTTCAGTCGTCAAAAACCATAACAAATGATTTAATACTCATTTAGGAATATTATTTCATTTATCTAAAAAGAAAGATGTTAGTAAATTATTTTCTGATGACACAGCGTATTATATACATAAGCAAATACAATTATTTACGAATTAACTATTGAAAATGTGTATAATTTTCATGGTAATGGAATGTCTTAACGTCTGAATTAATGGGACAAAATAAGTCTCATAATACAATCAATAGTTGGTACCATACAGATTTTATAACGATAATTATATTTAATGTAGGTTAAACTTAAATTTTTCCTAATAGTATATATAATTTTTACAACTTGCTTCAAATTGAAAAAGTAAATTTAATTTTTCCAATGCGAGAAAAAAAACAATGAAGACAACGATCAGTTCATTAATTTTCTTAATCCATAAATAACAATTAGGCAGCGGTAACCTAGTTGGTTAGAGCGTCAGTCTAGCAATCGCAAGGTTATGAGTTCGATTCCCAGCCGACTAAAAACCATCGTGTTCACTAATGGTGACTGTGGCATGCAAAATATGTCGTGGTCACAAAGTCTTCAGGGTTCTCATTTCAAATTAATCCCCTGTGGGTGGTAGGATCCAGGCCTTGGGTCTTCCTTGGTTTTCTATACCTAAATTCAAAAATCCGGATGGTGCTGCCATCTATGAGCCAAGTCGTATTTCCACCCTCGGGGTTATGGTGCTCATTTCAAAAAGGAAAGACACTCTTTCTTACTTCATTTGCCCAATCTCACACTGGAGAGCTTGGTTCGCCAACAACAACAACACAAATTATACTGGATACTTATATGGGAGCTTCTGTAATTCATTATAATCCAAAGCAGACACCAGTTACGTTGTAGCGTGATTGATCAAACATGGTAAAAAATCTTTTCATACTATAACGTTGAAGTGAAAGTCAATAAAATGAAAATACAACATTGACATTTTCAATTATGAAGCTTATACATCGGAACTATTACCATCGTATGGCGACTTGAATTCATTTCCGACAATATTTGTAGGCGTTTGATGTCAAAACGATTAATTTCATGAACAAACAGCAAAGCTTGTAACTGATCCAGATGGAAATAGAATATTCTTTCCCAAGCTAATGGATCAATTGACCTTGCAACCACAGTCAAGTATTTTGTCTGAGTTACGAAGTTTCAAATTTAAATTTGTCTGTTTACGAAAGTATAGTGATTGTTGAAGTTTGGGAAATACTTTTGCTTCATTTACATTCATTTCACAACTCTATAAAATGCTAGGAAAATTATAGTGCAAGCAGACATTTTAAGGCATGATATAAATAGCTTAATGTTATAAAATAAAAATAATTTTGTATTGATGACATATTTATCAAGATTGGATTGAAATAAACCTAGGGCTAAAAATATTAGTTTGGGGAAAAAGAAATCCATTATTTTTACGCGAACTTTATGTAACTTCTTTTGGATTCGCTTTGTAAAAAGGTTTAAAACAGCTTTCATGAAGATTTTTAGGTCTTGCCCGTTACGACTGCTGACATGCGGTTAACTTCGATCATTTTTGATATTTTATAGACATTTTCGACGATGCTGTATCCACATGCGAGGTGCATCTCTAACATCAAAAATACCCGAACGGAATCGACGAAACAAAAATTGTACGTAAGTGGTTGTTACAGTCTTATATAGGACGATAAACACCCTTCACAATTTTAGCCACCTGGCTATCTTTTTCGCCGTTACAAGAGAAAAACGAAAATGTATCGAATTTTCTGTTTCTTGTCTTCCAGTTTTAAAACCTTGTACTCTTAATCAAACAAAAAACCGCAAGAGGATATTTTAATGTCAAATCTCACCTTTCCAACGAGCATAAATCTGAAATTATTTGATAGATACCTCACGAGATATCGATCACTACAGACGTTTACCGAAAAAATAATGGATTACTTTTTCCCCAAACTAATATTTACGAAAAGTTGTTATTATAATGCACTCCTATGACATTTTGTCAATTCGTATGAAATGTTCAATTATCTTAGTATTTTTTTAAAAATATTTTCTAGAAACTGAAAGTATCTTATAATATTTTTCATGTTATTAGCGAATTTATATAATTTATCATATTACCATTTTCGCTGACATTTAGATATGTGGTCTAGTCAATTATATCTTAGATTTATGTTTCTAAAATAATTTCTTTTTTTTTTTTTTTTTTAAAAAATCATGCTTTGACATCATTTAAAATACAATCTAGAATCCGAAAACTTTGAACACCTCCACTTCATAATTTTTCCGGATGGACTTTTCATAGATAGCTGACTACGTTCAAGTGTCACAGAAGAAACACAGGAAATGTCTAAGCAGCAACTCTAAAATGCAAACCTGCTGAAGAGCAACAAGCATTTCTTGAGGTACAGTAGGTTCTGGTATCGAACCAGAGACATTTAGCTTTTAAGATTGTAATCCTGGCACTGGCCACAGTGGTTTCAGTACTTGCAGTGATTCGGAAGTCATTTTATATGTCTGTAGATCCGATCTAATCAGCTCTCTTGTATTAAAGTAGGCAAAAGCATATTTACTTTCTTGTATGAGAAAGAAACTATTTAAATGATTAATGCTATATCATTTTAATTTTAATCGAAACTATTCGTTCATAAAAATTTTAATTCTAAAAAGAAAGTATAAGGAAGAGAACCAGATGAGACTTTTGGAAAAAGAAAGATTAACAAGAGAGATCTAAAAATCAAATAATTTAAAAGGAAATGTGATTAAATGTTAAACGTCCTCTAAAAGCTTTTAGAATAAACTTAAAAAAGTGCATTTTAACGAGCTAGCTTTTTCAGTAAAATAAAATTTATTTATAATGAACTGTTTACTATCAGTCTCAATTTTTAAGAGATAAAATGGAGAACTACATTGTTTCAGCTTAGAACTAGACGATTCTTAAACTTTTTTTTTTTTTGTTACGGCACACTTTTAACGATTTTAAAATTTGGTGGCACAGGAAGAAAGTGATAAGTTTCAAAATTTATTACATACCAATAAGACACGTAAAATAGGTTATGATAATAATTTTGAATGTAAAATATAATGTAATATGAGACAAAAACAACAGTACTTTCATTATTTTACTCGTATTAAAAAAAGCATAATAATATACGTTTCTAAATTTTGGTGCCACACGAAATTGCTGCTGCACAGTGATAATCACTGGTGATTACAAACGAAGAAACAAAAGAATCTCACATTTTAGTATTAATATCCAGCAGTAATATTAAAAGTTATGAATCTTCCACTACAATATTAGAAATGCGACTTACAGACAAATTAATACCAGCCTTAATAAACGGAAAATTAACAAACGAATACTAAATAGGAAGTGGAAAGTAATAACCCCATATTTAGTTACTAAAAATAATTAAATGTAATATAATAAACTCAAAAAACAGAAAATGATTTTTACAGCCACCAGGAAAATCATACTATAATACATTATAGAATGTGCTTCAATTTCGAAAAAAAAACTTAATCAGTTATTGTAACAAATCCAAAGTGAAACAGCCATCCACATAAAAAGAAAGAAAAACAAATTTCGGTTTGCAAAAGAAATACCTCAGTGCCACACCCAGTCATAACTCAATGAGAAAAGTTTTAAATGAATATAGTAAAAAGACGAATGAATCATTAAACCACGATAATAATCATAAGCGTTTTATTCCATAAATATAAAAGGAACAAAAATAACTCTCAGTTTTGATTAGAGAGATTATAAAATTAAATCCATAGCATGTACAATGAAAACTTCCTCATTTTCCTAAAATGGTAAATATCGAATTAAAGATAGAATGAATTAGTTTACAACATTTGTGATCTTATACAAACCTCAGCAGTTGGCAGGAAAATATATTTGATGCATTTTTAAATGGAAAATTTCGATTTACTACGATGTATTTAATTTCTGTAAAAAATAAAGTAACAGAAACAATAAAACTTACAGATTTTTAGTTTTTAATATCTTTTAAAACGAAATTAGAACTATACTTTAAAGAATAAAATATATTTATTTTGTTAATAATTAAATGAAAGAAATGGATTATATTTCGAACTGCACATTGAATATTTTTCTTTTGTACACAGCATACTTTGATTTTCACCTTACAATGACGCGTTTGTCGTTTTTTTTCTTTTTCTTTTTTTTATTTGCCCTCCCAATAGATTTTAGTTTAAAATCTTCTGTGTAATTTAAAAGTTTTCGCTTCCATATGACGATTTACGAATTTGAATATTTTGAAAATGAAACAGCTCAAATCAAGACAGAATGCAAAATATTGTTACCGAATTGTAACTATAATATCTTTTCAATGAACCAAATTCGTTCTTGAATGTAATCAAACAAATCTGATTATTACTGAAACAAGCCAAAAAGTAGCAGAACGCCATCTGTTATTTATTTTATGAAACATAAACAGCATTTCTTTTAAAGTTTTATTTTAAAATTTTATTATAAAAAACGGGACTTTTTTTTTTTTTTTTTTTTTTTTTTTTTTTTAAATAAATTAGATTATCTGTGGCGGCGTATAATACGCACGAAAAAAATTTGAAATTTTTTTAACACGTTTGGGAACATCTGAATATTTCAACATTTATCGCTTTTGTGCATGAGGTAGACGATTTTATCGATATTTGTAGCCATTTTATGCCTTTTTAAAGCTGATTTGCTACATGAAATAAGATGTGGTCTTTCTTCCAGAAATTATGGTTCGTATTTATTTACATACCTAATAAAAAAAAATAGATCTCCTCGTCAATTTTGTTGTTAGTTCTGAGAATCACGAATCTTCCTTCTTTTACAGAGAAATATTTTTTTCAGTATAGATTTTTAAGTATGAAAATATTTTAGAAAAAAATTGGATACACCTTATAAAAAGACCTTATTAAAAGATGTGCAAGTCTGTACATTTAAGAAATGTACCTTTCCAAGTACTGATGAATAAAATTGTACAACATTAGAAAATTTACAGAACTATCATAGAGTAATTTAAGTTTTTATTTGAACATTTTCTTATAACTTATTTAAATAACATTAAATAAAAACTTCAAACATGAAGCTCCTATATATTATTTATTAGTATTTATGTAGTAAATTTATTGATAAGAATATTATCTCATTTTATAGACATCATGAAACCCTCTTTTTTTACTCCATCTTCGACAATTGGCAGTTCTTACCCACCATTTATACAAATTCTTCGGAAACTTCTCCGATATACTATTTTTATTGTGCAAATGCTTGCACAGATCGCACATCCACGGATGCAAGTGAACTGTGTAATATTTTTTCCAATTGAAAAAGCTATTATACAAAGAAGAATTTTTCCCAACATTTTCCAAATGCTCAGCTAAGTCTTTTGGATCAGGAAATCTCGTCGCGTCGATAAACGAACCGGGCGGAGCTATACTGGTATAATTCACTCCTCCAAATACCACGGGGACAATGTCATATTGCAAAATATTGAAGAATTTTTCAGTCACGTAATCTAGACATATAGAATTTTCGAATGACAAATAATACTTGTAGTCTTTCAGAAGCTTGTAGCATTCCACTGACTGGGATGGCTCGCATTTCCTGCGACTACATTTTCCATATATGTCTACGTCATAGCTTTTGCGTAGTTCTTTTATATATGCTTCCCGCCTGCTTTCCGTGCGGCAATTGCTGACCATCCATATAGCTCCTTTGTTCTTATTGGCTAAATCAACGAAGTCAAAGGTTCTGCATGAATTATTTGCCATTACAACTTCACCATACTTTACCGGAATATGTGAATCAGACCGGTAGGTCATTGTCCAGTTAAACAGAGATCTTAATAGCTTCCACTTAAGACGCATGTATTTTGGTGGTTCCATGCTATATATTATCCATATTTGGTTTTTGTTATCTCTTCGGGGTATGTCAGAGGCATTAAAATCTTTAGCGTGAAACAATACTGCATCGGCAATTTTTAACATAGATCTGTTTGATGTGACGTAACAGTTGTTGTGAGCACAATTGTAAAGGTTAAACGTTTTTTGTCCCTCCTGGAAGAAGTAATAATCATCTGAATATACTTCACTAAAGTATTTTGTCCAAAGTAAAATAGTTTTTTGATGATATGAGGATTTTCGACTTTTTTGATTTCGGATCCTAATGCTTCTAACTTGACCAGGAACTGACACTTCTATCCAATCATCAGAAGATTCGTTTGGAATACATACATTTTCCAATAGTTCCAAAGTTTTTCCAATAAAGGACACTAACATGAAAGTAACAATTAAAATTAAAAAGACACGGGATGTCTTGTTCCGAAAGAAGCAAAATGTAACAAGAAGATTCGGTGAAATTTGGCAGTACCTTGAAAAATTCTTCCTGATTGGCATATTCTACATTCAGATGGAAAAGTGAATTCTGAAATAACAAAGTAAAAATTAATTATAATTATTTGTAAGAAAAATAAATCAAGAATTTTTATTTTAGATGAAAAAGTGTCATTTTAATTCAGAAATTCAAAACTATCTTTTATCTAGTTAAGATAAATTTGTAAAGTTACCTGTTTCAGTTCAATCTAATTTCAAAAATGTACGTCACTGTTCAAAAAAGTACTTCAAAATGTGGAAAATTTGTTTTTTTAATGGCCCTAGATAATGTTTATGCTACGACTTAAAAATATTCGGCTTGACTTGGCCTGTTAATTTGTCTATTTTTATGAAGTCCAGACTACTATTCTCTTATTTGAATTATTAATGCATTCAACATTTAATGTTTTTTAGTTAACTTACTTCTGTAAACCCTATCTGTGGGGCGTGGAGAGATTATATGGGTTAAAAATACTTGGTTAAATCTATATAGTATATAAAAGTGATTTAGACTTATGAATAAAATAAAATCATAATTAAAGAATAGAATGTTTGACTGCATTACATTTATAAAGTAAATTTTTTAAAGGTATTGACAAGATCTGGTAGGATGCCAAATGAGCCAAATCAGTAAATTACTACGCCAGGATGCTTTATATCGTATCCTAAGGTTCAATGTGCATGAATTACCAAAAATTCTGTGACAAATTCCGATGTGTGTGCAATTTGGAATTTTCGTAATTCTTACATCTTAAGAATTTTATTTTATAAGATAATATATGAAAATTTACTTCAGAAATCAGTTCAAAGAATTTACTTTAGAATTCTATTTTAAAATTATTTACTTTAGAACACTGTTTTATAAAATTACTTTAAAATTCTGTTCGAAAATTTATTTTAAAATTCTTAAAAGTAATGTTATGAAAATCTAAATTCACAAAAGTAATTTTAGAGTTCTCTTAACTTTTCTTCTCGACATTTGTATAAATAAATTTATTATAAATGGTAAAAAAAAACTGTTTTCCCCTCCTTAAATTTGGAGCATAAGGGGCGATGTGAAAGTTCTGAAATATTCGAAATCGCATACTTAATATCTGAAAATTATGTTAAATCCCAAAATTTCCGATTTTGAATTTGGGTTTGCAAAATAGTGCATATTGGTCAGCGGCGAAATATGACATGCAAAACCCCGAGAAAGTGGTAGAATTTTACCAAAGTTTCAAAATTGCAGAATTCAGAATTTAACAGCCACATTGCTAAATGAAGTCATATATATTGTGCTCATTTATTCTGTTAAGATGTATTTATATATTCCTGTGGTTATTTATTCCTTATAAAATGATTATGCAATTGACACTCGTTTTTATGAATTCGTAGAAATAGGTAATACAATTTCTAAAATAGAAAAATAATATATTGGTGGAAAAAAATCCATTATTTTCACGTGAACATTATTTAACTTCTTTTGGATTCGCTTTGTAAAAAGGTTTAAAACAGTTTTCATGTAAATTTTTAGGTCTTGCGCGTTACTACTGCTGACTTGCGGTCAACTTCGACCATTTTTGATATTTTACAGACATTTTCGACGATGCTGTATCCACATGCGAAGTGCATCTCTAACATCAAAAATACCCGAACGGAATCGACGAAGCAAAAATTGTACGTAACTGGTTGTTACAGTCTTATATAGGACGATAAACACCTTTCACAATTTTAGCCACCCGGCTATCTTTTTTGCCGTTACAAAAGAAAAACGAAAATGTATCGAATTTTCTGTTTGTTGTCTTCCATTTTTAAAACCTTGTACTCGTAACTGAATCAATCAAACAAAAAACCGCTAGAGGATATTTTAGTGTCAAATGTAACCTTTCCAACAAGCATAAATCTGAAATTGTTTGATAGATATCTCACGAGATATCGATCACTACAGACGTCTACCGAAAAAATAATGGATTACTTTTTCCCCAAACTAATTATATGAAGATCTGAAATTTTTATTAAACTACTTCTTCTTTATAAATAAAATGTTATTAGAAAGAATGCACTATAAGAAACACGTGCAAAATAACATTCATAATTAAAAACCTTTTCATTTAATTGATTCTACTGTCAACACACAGTTTTCTAATGCTCAACCTTGTTACGCTTTAAATTTTTTCCAGCCAATCGTTTGACGTTTTGAAATCCTTAATGTACAGCTTCGTCACGAAATAATTGAATCATCAGAAGTCCCCGTTCCTCACGTTTTTCTTAGACAAGCGCAAGCAAAACTTAATTTAGGATACCATGCTTCTCTACGATATTTTTGAGAGGGAGCATTTTTGTGTGGTGGTAATTTTCTTTTTCCTTGTTTTCCCAATTTTTTAAAATTGCTGTTGAGCTGTTCTATGGAATTCCATTTTTTTTTAATTTTCTTTGTTACTTCAACAGATAAACATGTTCGATTTTTGAAATGTGACAAATCTTCAACGGAACTATCTCTTTCTCCCTCTCTAAAAACGAAACTTCATAAAGTGAGTCGTTCAAATGAATCGAAACCAGTTATGGATCTGCAGAGCTCAAATTTTTAGTTTTTTTCCCCGCTTTCTCAGTTTTTATATATGAAAAGGGCAGGAGTCGAATTCTGCACCTTAGTTCTATCTCCCATATCTACATAAATTGTTCCCACAATGTCTGGACTGCCGGTATTTCGTTGTTCAAGGATCTATTGAACTCTCGGGCCTTATATAAAAAGACAAGTAAAAACTGGAAAAGATCAGACTATATATATATATAAACATTTAAATCGTCCCTGTCCATTTAAACTAACCATAAAGTGGAAGCTACGATTTATTTGTTGCTTGCATAAACAATCAAATATTACTATTTAATGTGCTTTAAGATTTAATTTAATTTAACTTAATGCTACAGGAAATAAATTTATCTTTACTTAATGATAAATAAGTATTCATTTTTAATAGCAGTATCAAAGAGAGATAAATCTCCGATAATACATAAAATAACCAATCCCACAAAGATATTGGCCACAATTTTCTTTCCAACTGCTCACTGAAGATCTCTTCCCACTGACAAATTGACTTGTTTTTGATGGGTGGACAAAATTGTATATTGAACATTATTGGTGAAAAAAATTATTTGTTTGACTCACAGACTTATTAGAAGTAAAATAAAGTGACGTACTTATGTTCTCAACTGTAACGAAAGAAACAACCACTTTGTGGTTAAAAAGAAAATTATCTGTCAGAAACGAAAAGTTCACAAAAAAGAGATTTTTCAAAAGTTTGTAAGAGGGAATTAAAATTATCATTGTGTCTATGGTGTCAGTGTAGAGACAAGCCTGAAGTTCGTAAAAATGTGAGTGTTCACAAATTAAAAAATATGATTGTAAGTGCATTTTATCATCATAATTATGAAATCCTTATTCTGTTTGTTCTGTGAACTTTTCGAGTTAAATTAAAATGGACAGCACAGAATTAAGTGAAGCTTACAGCAGGAAGTTTGTCGCCCGCTAATTTGAAATAAAAACTGCTTCTTTTCTAAGATTCGATTACACAGCGTTTGTAAATAATTTAAAGCGTAGTTCTCGAACTAATTTAAATTCCCTCTAAAGCTGCTTATGGCACAACATAATTAATTTAAGCGAAGTTATATCCGCTTCGGAACTTTTATCGTTTAAATAAAAAAGAATATGTTTTTTAAAATTTTTTTTAAACTGTCATGCCTACGTTGCCATTGTGATAAGAGAAAAATGTTTATAGCATCGAATCCCTCTTTCTTTTTACATTCTGTATGTAATTATTTTTAAAAATATCGATTACGTTATTTTTGAAAGAGTATTATTTTTGACCCCTTTGGCAACGATGTGGTTTCGTCGCCAATTGGAAACGCATTGAATTGTGAATTGAAAGTTCCAACTTCATTATTAAGTAGCTTTGTAATTAAAAAGAATGTCTCAAGTGTTTTCTTCAAGTTCTCTTCTTTCTCGATTTGTTTTTAATTAATCTCTTCATCAGATTTCATTTCATAATTCAAAGCATTTTGTTGAAAAGCTATTTAAATTATTTTGTGAAGTGTCTCTTTAATGTACTAAAAATAAAATTTCAGATTTTTCTGTTTAAACTAAAAATATCTTTGTTTAGAATTGAAATTTCAAGAATTTTTGTATTTTTTAAAATTTTTGCTTAATTTAGTATACTGTATAAAAAATACCTAACTAGTTCTTCTATTTTCATTGCATTAATTTAACATTTGTCTTCCCATTTTATAATTAGAATTTAAAATAATGGACTTCTATGTTTTAAACTATAATTTATGCCAGCCGATGGCTGAGTGGTTAGCGTTCCTGACTCGAAAGCTGTGGATCCTGAGTTCGAGTTCCGGTTCAGACTTTCACGTTTTTTCTCTCTTTGTGTTTGTCCTTTCTTCTTCTGAGATAAAGGATAAATGTGGCTCTCTTTATAAATGGGTTTGTGGTGGTGTGACGTGGGTAATGCTACTCGCCTCTGTGACTTGGTTTACAGGTCTCTCCGGGTAATGCAAAATGAGTAGCAATTTCCGGCTTTGTTGTCGCGAAGGGTCAAACACCCAGTGGGGGAAAAAAACTATACAATTTATTTTTACATTTGAACCAGAAGTTTTGTCAGAGGTGACTTTTTTAGTTGGTTGGATTTTTCACTTACTTATGTTCTGTTATAATTAGTGACAACAGAATATCTCCTGAAATTAAAAACCGACTGCTTTTGGCAAAAGAGCCTTTTGGCCTTAGCAGATTCATTAAATTTTTGTCCTTTTCAAAAAATACAAAGTTTTTAATTTACAAAACTTTTGTGAAAACTATTTTGACATATACTTCTTGGGGCGATGGTTGAGTTGGTGGAACTGTCGTGGTATTTGAAAGAAGATTTTGCAAAGTATTCTTGGCGGTGTGGAAGAGAACAATAACTGGAAAAGGAGATTTAACTCAGAATTATATGGGCTATATAAACAATCTGATAAGTTAAATATAAAATTGACTAGATGGCTCACATGTGCATTTAATGTACACTGCATTTTAATCCTTCTGGAACTAAAAAACGTGGAAGATAGCGATTAAGATGATTAACTCAGTGGAGTCCGATTTTTTTACAATTAATGTGATTTGGAGACCGAAGATTTTTCAGAAGATTCATGGCGAAATCTTCAGAGAAAGGCATTGGCTCATAGTGGGGTGTCGGGCCAATCATGATGATGATGGAATTTTATTTAATATGAATGCTGAATGGCAAAAAATTTGTAACTTACTTTTTTCGAAGGAAAAACTCCCAAAACAGAACGAAAGATTTCAATCTGAATACATGTTTATCCTCTGTAAACTCTAAGCCAAGTAACTATGTATTAAATCAGATGTTTTTTTTTTTTATTTCTAATGGCGGGCACCCTTGAGCAAGTTTTAGTACTTTATCCCATTAGCCGCAACAAGGTGGAGGTACGAGTAGTATCGCCCACGCCATACCACCACAAATCCGTTTATAGCACTGGCCACATTCATCCATCATCTGACGAAAGGATAAGAAACACAGAGAGAGAGAGAAAATACATTCATGCCCGAGTCGAGATTCGAACCCAGGTCCTCTCCATCTGTAGTCAGTTACGCTAACCACTAGACAGGTTGGGCGGCTTAAATCAGATGCTACCTATAAATTATTTTACTCAGTTGTTTAATTATTTAAATGGAAAGCAGCAATGCAGGTATATTTTAGCTAGTATATTAATATTGAAAAACAATAATAATGCAATTGGTTTTTTTCACACTCACTGTTTCGTTACATTATAAAAAGCTCAAACATGTTCGAGATTTTCATTCCCAAAAACATGCATTAGTTAAATATGAAAGCTTGAATATAATTTGTCTCTGGTTTATCTAAAGTTAATTTGAATCTTATTTCGGAAAACATCTTCAGACAATGACAATACTCATTATTTTTAACTATAAGAAATAAAATAAATATTTTCCGTTTAAATTATTCTTGAATATTTCAAAACAAGAAATGCTATACACTGGGAAAATTCTCATCTTGAGTCTTGAGACAACTGAATAGGGGTGAATTTAAAAGGATGTCTGCACCGTGATCCCTTAACCTCTTAGGGGTAAGGTGATCATTAACCCTCCCCTTCAGCCTGGTTTGCAAGCATATTTTGGTCAGTTTGCCTTGAAGGCTCCTTGTGCCCTTTTGAGGGTCCACAATCACCTCACGGAATTTCTTCCTGGAACTGTATGCCTGGTAAAAAAAAAAAAGAAGGGGTAGTTCAAATGCTTCTGAAATCTCACACGGGAAATGTCCGTTGCTGATGTACCAAGAAGCTGCTTGGAGATTCTGAGAAGGAATTATTATTTTATTGACTTTTAGAGTTCAACTTTCTGTTTAGTAAAAAAACACTATGCAGATGCATAACAGAAATCGAGCAATTTTGCTATTATTATTATTCATTAAATGCTCAATAATTATCAATATTCAAATTAAATTAAAAACATAAAATACATTAAAAATGTATTTATTATTTTATTTTTCTGGATTTAATTAAAATTCCATTTACTTTGGTTTTATAAGATATCATTCTTTTTTAATGGGAGCAGTATCTTCATGAGAAAACAAAACAGTTACGTTTCTCTCTGAGTACTACACTTTTATATAGATAAAAAAGTTGAATTTCTTATCTGTTTCAATAGGAAAATAAATGTAATTTATTTATTAGTTTTCAATAACTTTTCTTCCTTTATAAAATGACTTTGATTTATAGTTTATGTCAATGATTTTTGTAGGAATGGAAAGTCTGTCTGCAGAAATTAAAACAATCTCATTTGAATTCATCAGGCATATCGACGTTGTTTCTTTAAATATTTCGAAGTAAATTACTTATTTTAAAAGCATTAAAAAATAATACGTAAAACATAGGAATTGTATCTTTGAATGAAACAGAGAGGCACACACACAGTGCAGGCATCAACTTTACATTCATTAAATGTATAATTGTTAATTCAATATTGGAGTACATACATTTCGTAAAAAGCAGTTTCGCATCCAAGCGGTGCATTTTTTAAATGATTTCGTCATAATTTTTAGTTTTGCTATAAAATGTATAATTTAGGCAATCAGGAAATGAAAATATTTCATGCCACATATTTTGTATTTCTGTTATTTGTTGGTATTAATATTAATTTTTCATTAAAAATATTACAAGTTTACTTACAAAGGTAGCTAATTAGAAATAATAATTTTCAAAAATTCCAACTACATATATTTTAGACCAAGATTTATAGCAAAATTATTAAAAAATAAATCACATTTATTGATTTAAATTTCTAAGAGAAACATAAAACATTTAATCACGTACGTACATATATAAATATAAATTGTAACCATGTCTTCTTTTTGTTAGTATATATTACTATATAAATGAACGCAAAACATTTTTTAAATGTAATTTTTATTCAATGCAAGACACATTGAATAAAAGTTAATTTATGCTCTAAGGACGCAATATGAAAAAAATTTCTTCGAAGATGTGCATTTAGTATAAAATTAGTAACTCAACAAATGTGATAAAAATACACACCCGTATGTGTATTCTATCATACATAATTACATTATAACAGCTGCACAATATTCAGTCAGGTATTAAAATATATGTATTTAAAAATAGGAAATTTATATTTACAGTATGTAGATGTGCACAAAAAAAAGAGAAATATTTTTTAGAATTTTGGTAGATTTTGCATGCTTTTTTTTAAAAAAAAACGTTTGATTTTTCTTTTTAAAATTATTTTAACTTTATTTCGTTTTTTATTTATTTTTTGCTTTTTATAAGGAGAATCTCGGATTTTCATTGAACGCGTGTGTCGAGGATTAATTAATTCTGGTCATGAGCAATCATAATAAAATGTTTTAAGTTATTTTATTTTTCATTTTTTTCTGTCCAGAATTAATATACATCATCTTTAAACATCTTTTCTATTTTGTGCTTTTTTGGTGTCCAAGGACCAACAGGCAATACATTTTTTCTGTAACATGCAACTGCCCTTGCACCTGACAAAAATATTTGTGTCTTTTGTTGATGTTACCAATTTTTTTTTTTTTGCTTAGTTGTATTCCAAAATTTGAATTTTCTATTTAAAATTGCTTTTATTCTTAATATTTCCTCTATTCCAT
>JAPDSC010111515.1:0-17753 GCA_026290005.1 Latrodectus geometricus | reverse complement strand
ATTTTATCCTTATCAAGAATTAACATGAGGCTCACTCATGACTGTTGAAGATATTCAGAGCATCTTCTTTCATGAATGTGCTTCCCTGAATTGCTAAAATTCGTATAAATCATATGAAAAACTCAAAATTCTGGTAATTCATAGATGACAAACTTTCTAACTTTTATACATAATGTAGGTAATTTTTTTTAAAAAAAAGATATTTTCCAAACCATCTTATGGTGAATATGAAAAATCAATCTTAGCATTAGATTCAAAGATTTTTGTGCTACTCAATGTTCCTTAATACATCTTCTTTTTCTTAGAGTTGGGTTTGTATGTCATTAAGCACCTCTGCTTTAATCAGCATTTTGTACCACAAACTCCAAACCCAATGTTTCCTAGTGCCAGTTGCTCGGGTCACCCAGATTATTAATAAAATCAGATTACCCTTTAATAGAATTTAGGTGTAATTCTCTGGTATGGATGATGCCTAAAGAAGTTAATCAAGAGAGGGCAAGGATATCGCATTCGTAAATGATATGCTTGGCCATTTCCTCTTGCATATGACATTTCCTGCAGATAGGGTCTTGCTGAAACAGTCTCATTTTATGGAGGTGTTTTCTGAAATGGTTGTGCCCAGTTATGAAGCCTACGATTAAACGTATTTTCTGCCTAGAGCATCTTAGAATTTCAGAAGCAACCCTCGCTGATGATCCACAAATCATACTTTTAGCGTGGTTTTGACTAGGAGTGTTGATCCAAGCTTCGTACATCTGTTATTTCCATATAAGAACAGTAGTTTTTGTGGTCTTCAAATTGATCCCACAGAAGAGTATCCCTAATACATAATCAATCTCATCTGCTTTCAGATTGAGTTCTTACGCTTCCATTACATTCTACCTTTACGTTATAAACTAACCTTTTTCGAGGATTGTAAGTGTAAAATTCTCCCATTGGTAACATTTATTTTTTTAAAAATGATATTGTTAGTAAATGATAGTTACACAAACATAAATCAGCTCATGAAGTGTAATTCGGATGTTTTTGTTCTGTGCTCGTTACCATCTTATCAGTAATTCACAATTCAAATGAAGCACTAATACTAGAAAACTTTATATTACGTTCATTAAATATCGCTTTGTGAATATAAATTCCTAATCCATGGATTCCCTGTAGTTTGTGCTTATCTAACTATATTTACCATCCATTATGAATGTGTAAATAGTGTTTTTAAACTCTTATAAATATAATATCTTGAGCAGTGTTATAAAAGCAAGTATTGAATAATTTCTTAAGAGTTCTCTTTAAATGAATTATATTTATATATTGACGATCACTTTCCGAAAAAAGAAAAATCACATATAATTGAGCAACAATCATATGAACAGAATTTAAATATGTTCTTACTCTTTGTCTAAATTAATCATAGCTCATCAAAAGCGGATAATTCACTTTTTTAAAGAAGTTAAAAACATTCTATAGTATTATCTTATAGAATGTTTTTAACTTCTTTAAAAAAGCGAATTTGTTACATTTCCAAAGGACAATTTTCGTTACAATAATGTAAAACACGTTCTGAAACCTTATTATGTGTTCATAGTTGGTGACAACTTTAAATAAGGTAGAGGTATATTTACAGTTATAAATATTCATATCATAAATTTTGCGCTATTAAAAAGACATTTTTTAAAAATACATTAAGTTGGGAATAAAGTGTATGTAGAATCAATTTAGATGGTATTTAATTAATATTTTTATTGTTTTTTAAACTTAAATTATAGTTTAGAGTGTAAATCCTTGAATAGTAGTTTTGAAGAAATTATGTGCTCGAAACAATTGGACAAAATCAGATTAAGAAAACATTATTTAACTGAAAAAAATATAAATTGAATTATCTATGATACCCATTTCTAGAAGAGAAAGTTTTATTTGAAATAAACATTATTATTGTGCATTTTACCCTCGAATATTTAAATGAACATATTTAAATCCATAAAATTCAGCGGAAGTCATTTACGAAAACTTTTCCGGCAACTAAATCCTATCACTTTTGTTGCTCAGTTGTGCATCGGATTCAAAAGTTAATCATTTTATTGATTTTCCATGGTTAGATAAATGAATATTACTGTAGAGATAAGATGTTATTATTTCCCTGACGACTTATTGAAGACTCATAATCCGTTCTGCTTTTAATGCTTCTGGAAGTTATTAAAAGCGGAGAAACTTTAATCAACTCTGAATACCTTTATGAATCTTATTTAACGAAAATATTAATTATGGTTGCAATTTTTGCGGAATTCTTAATCTTTTTCTCCTCATCTCATTTGTTAGTGTATTATATTATTTGACGTTTCGTTCTGGAAAATTACATATTCTTGAATGCAGTATGTTTAAATGCCAATCATGTCATTCTGATAAAGACTTCCTTATTGAGATAATTTTCAATGGTCGTAATGTTAATCAAATGAACTAAAATTAGATTTTGTGATAAAATTTTATTAATTTAAAATAATATAGTTTGAAAATTATCTTAGTTGAAAAGTTTAATTGTGTTATCCATAAAACTTTAAAACAGATTATGAGAACACATTTTTACATTATCTTTAAATCTTGTAAAAAAAAATTAATTGGTATTTTTTGTACATATGAATAACAGAAGAAGTTGTTGAAAATTATTAAGAAATATCTTAATGATCGATCATTAACACGATTCTGCTGCTACAGCAATTTTACCCACATCTTAAAACACTAATAAACTTAACCATACGTAGAGTTCTTTTTTTTTTTTTTTTGTACCTTCATTTATTTGTTGTAAGTTTCGTGGTGAAACTCGGTATATAAGGAAACACCGAGCTAACCCATGTTCTTAGAAATTAGTGGAGACTTGGTGAGAACACATTAAAAAGACAAAGTTAAATAACATCACAATTTATTGTACTATTAACATTTAAATATTTACATTTATTATTCTGGATTAATTATCTTAACAACATATAAATTAATCAAAACATATTTATAAAACATTGCGTGGCCAGGGTCCTGAGGAAGAGATTTAAAAGACTCACCCCCTTTTTAGTGCATCCTTCTTGGTAGGTCAGTACAGTTGCTTCCCTTTTTTTAGGCTCTCCTTTCATCATCGCATTGCTCTAATATCACTGGTGAACTGTTCTGCTCCATGTATATCATTTGGGTAGGTTAGCTTCACCGCTCCGTACCTTTCTTTCTATCATCGGAGACTACGTCATTTCGCTATAACTCTATCGCATCGGATTCTTGGTTCTCCCATATCTATGTATCGTAGGGTTAGGCTTCTCTTCCTAATATCTCTTCGGAGGCTAGTGGCTTTTAATTCATATCTCTTTCGGTTCAACTCCTTAATTTTATATTCGTCTTCATCTCTGCTCCCATTTCTTCTATTGGTTATTTTCTTATCATAAAATGAATGCGTAATTTTTAGTCTTCCAGGGAATGGTCAGAATTCTCCCCTCCAAAACCCTTGATTGGCCGCACACAAACAAAAAGGAGAGTATTTTTATATCATACGGACCACCCATGCATATCCCAAGGGGAAAAGGACCCTGAGATGGAAAACTGCTATAAACTTTAAGTGCAGTTTTCAAGTGCCCTTTTTAAATGTCTAGTTTTATTCCTTTATTACACTTGTCTCATTGTATTCCAATTTTTAAGTATTTCCTTCTTTTACATTTTAATAACTACTGCCGAGAGGAATTGTTACTGAATTCATTGTTCAATAAAACATCTGTTTCCTCTTCGGCTCCTTGTATGTCGTTTGCACTACGACAGTAAGTAATTTTAACAATTTGCTACGACTACCAACAGCAAGTAAAAATTATCTACAGCGATCGAGTAGAAATTATCTACAGCGATCGCATGTTCACAAGTTGTATTCCGAATTTATAATTTTATTCAATCCTTCTATAACATCTATTTTTATTTTATACATTTTTTCTAGTAAGCACTAAAGAAAAATAGCATAAGGACAAATATTTTCTTAATAAGCACTAAAGGAAAATAGCATTATTAGGACAAGTATTTTTCTAAGTAGAACCATGGCACAAGGTGATTTAATTTAAAAATTAGTATTATTATACTCTTCTTATCAAAAATTCTTTAAATGATTCTTTATATTCAATATTTTAGTAATATATTTTAATTCTGAAATACCTATTTCGAAATTCTGAAACGTGAGTTTGGTTTTCATATTATATATCAAATAAATGTGAAACACATTAAGAAACTTGAGCTTAAAGTATATTTTTCATGTCATTATAAATAAGCGTGATATCCTTATTCTGATTAAATGATGTTTAATATCTTCCTTTTATCATAAATTATCAACAATTTTAAGAAAGATTTATTTCTGTTGTTGTTGTTGCATGCTGTGGTCAACAGCATTAAACCAGGTCCATGAGTGTGCACACCCTTAAAAAGTCCAGCACCATAAGTAGGTTTTCGGTCAAATCCCTCCTAGAGAGACCAAGGCACTCGAGAATATGTTCTGGGGTAGCCTGTTCAGTTGAACACTTCAGATGCATCCAAAGAATTCAAAGAAATCATTCCTGTGAGATAAACCAGTAATATTCATTATCAGTAATATCTATAATATTTATTTCTAGAGATTTAGATGACCAAAAAAAATTCCAAAATGAGAAGAGTATTCTTGAATTTCCTCGAAAGAAATTCTTTATGCATGGGGTATCGCAATATCCTATTGGAATTTAACAAATCTGTCCAAATGATCAAAAATAATGGATTTGCATCTGTATAAAAGATCTAATCAAATAAGTATTCTTCCGATGTCTTTTTCAAGCCCTACCGGTATCTGATATTTAAAGCCAATATTCATGGATACTCGGTTAATAATTGTACACAAAAATCCAAATTTTATTGTTACTTTTAATATAATATACCTTGTTTCTTGTATCCCGACAATAATATCATTGAGTTACTATAAATTTGTTAATTTGCTATTGTAGCATCAATAATTAATCTAATCATATCACACTGGAATTAACAAAACTTCTGCTACATTGTCACAGTTTGTGTATACCTTGATTATTTGCACGTGTAGAATTGTATTCGTTTTTCTTGAACAAGTGTTTAAATTAAAATTGTGTATTTAATTGCGAAAATTAAAATTACATGAATGCTTTATTCAAACGATATTTTCAATTTAAAATGCACCATTAAAATCATTTTTTTTTTCATATATGAAGTATACAAAATCAATTAGCTTTTAAAATCTTTTTGATAGAAACAAGGCTTTACTCGTGTATATTTGATGCGCTATTTGAAATTTGAACTTTTATTATCTATTTGTATATTTGATGCACTATATAATATTTGAACTTTTATTATCTTTTTGATAGAAACAGGGCTTTACTTGTGTGTATTTGATGCACTATATGAAATTATACTTTAATCCTATTTTAAACATTAACCTACTTCAAGTTTTATTATAAAGGTAATTAAATAAAATTTATGTTGAAATACGAAAATGTAAAAATATTTTCATTAGGATCTTGAACAGATCTTAAATGAGTCGTTCATCATCATTTATCGTCCAATAATTAAAATATATTAAGCTAAAAGCAAACACTGTTAAACTGTCATAGAAGTTTGATTGAAGGAAAACAAATCAAACTATAAAAAGAAGAAATAAATTATTATACCTGCTATTTATTTTGATGATTTAATTGTTAAATTAATATAGAAAAAATGAAAACTGTCGCTTTTCTTAATAAGAAGTCATAACGATATCAAATTTCAGTTTTAACTGAGGTGCAATCATAATAATTTATATTTAATAAGAATTGTCTCTCACCTAAATAAAATCACACATTTTTATAGAAACTTATAAGTTTCAATAAATATGTCAAATCCAAAAGCATTAATTCTTAAAAAATAATAAAAAGTTTTTTATTTTGTTAATTTATTTTCCATTATTCATTTTATTAATACATTCAATCAGTTGAAGGTAATGGAAATATTAGTATAGGAAAGATAAAATTACATTACTTATGAAGATAAAAACTATTATATTTTTTTCAAATTATATATAAAGATTGTTATTTGCAATTTAAATTATAACGTTAGTGTCTTATAAGAAAACATATATTTAAAATGTGATATATTTTTTTGAACAATGTTTTTTAGATCTAATTAATATCTAAAATTAAAATAAATTTGAAAATAAATTATAAACCATTAAAACATAGCTGCGAGGGTCTGGAGAAAAAGGTAATGCATGCTTGGATATGATTTGATCGTTTGATGCATGCTTGGTAATGCATGCATCAAACGTAAACCTCTATATTCTGTGAAAATTGTATCTTAAAAATGATTTACCGTGTCTTCACTAATAAATGATGATTAATGAAATTATAAATAGTAATTATGTAATGATTAACTGATAAGAGAATTAATTATGTTCAGTTTCTAAGTTCAAGTCATCTCTATCTACAAGAAAGAAGCAAATTTTAAACATGTTCAATAATTTTATAAAATTTTAATTAAAATATTGATTTATTTTAAAACTAAATTAATTTAAAAATCAGAGTTCAAATTCAAATTTGAAAATTATAATGACCATATATCAAGAATAAAGTTTCTTTTCGTTTAAGAAAGCAAAATATAAGTCAAAATACATTTTAGTCAAATTATAAGCGGATTCTTATTTTAAATAGATAATTAATAAAATTTAAATGCAGTTTTTTTTTATATTTTACATAGGGTATAGTTTAATTTCTATATATTTCTGTTATAGTATCTATGGATTGATAATAAGTTCTGGAAAAATAATAATACGTTTCAAGAACATTGTTATATACATATAGTGAGTGAAAAGCTGATATCTTAAGAGATCTATAATTAATACAAAAATTCTAATTAATATCTTCTTAATTTCTTCCAGGTAATGCACTTAAACAGAAATGAAAAGAAAAGTAAATACATGGTATTTTTTATTCTATCTATAAACTATAAAGTTTATTCCAATATATAGCACATTTTATCAAAAAAAAAATGAAAATTTTATCAATTTCTAAAATGAATTGAAAAATCTTTGATTTCGCATAAGATTCATTTTTGCTGTTAATTCAAATTAATGAAGTATACATTATTTTGTCATGGTTTAGTAAATAAAAATAGAAATCTTAATATTTTGTATTTATGAAGAAAAAACATATATATTCTGCATTTTTACAATAAAAATAATTACGTATATTCTTCTAATAGATAAATTAATATCAATATACATAATTAATAAAAAGTTTAATTATGTATATTGATATTAATTTATATATTAGAAGAATATACTTAGTTATTTTTATGGTAAAAATGCAGAATACATATGTTTTTATATAATGATATAAAAGTAATATTTTGATTAAAAGTAATATTTTGCAAAAATACTTTTGTAGAAATGGTTTAAAAATATTTCAAATTAATTCACAAATACATATTTTTTGTAGTTTGTTAATGTCTAAAATCTCATTAATTCAAATTAAAGAAATATACATTATTTCGTCATGGTTTAATCAATAAAAATAGAAATCTGGATATTTTGTAATTATGAAGGAAAAACATATATATCCTGCATTTTTGCAATAAAAATAATTAAGTATATTCTTCTAACATATAAATTATAATTAAAAATTAATATCAATGAACATAATTAAACTTCTTATTAAGTAATATTTTGCAAAAATGTTTTTGTACAAATGGTTTAAAAATATTTCAAATTAATTCACAAGTACATACTTTTTGTAATTTGTTACAAATGCCTAAAAATCTTATTAGACATTTGTAACAAATATCTTTAATAATATAGTTTGTAAAAATAGCATTTGTATTTGAACAAATGAATTTAAGAATTTAAGCAATTTAATTTAAGAAAACAAAAATAATTTTCAATTTTTACTAGTACTAAACAAAACACATTGTGTAATTAAAAAATTACACATCTAACTGCAGTTTTTTTTTTAAAGTAAAATGTCCCAAGCTGTAGCGAATTGTTTTCATTTCTGGCGGCTAGTAGTTGATTATTTGTCAGAAAAGATATATATATGCATTTCAATTTTTATCAAAAAGAAAAGCAAATATTATGTTACTCACCCTAATTTTAAAAAGGCAAAGCATTCATTAAATTTTACATCCACCCACTAAATAAAGAAGTACTTTATTTAGAGGCCGGATGTATAATTCTTTTTTTCTAACTTATTTATGAAATTGAAAAAATAAAGGAAAATGTTAAAATAAAAAAATATAAGTTGTTCAAAATGTTCATTGATTGCTATTATTATCTATAGAGAAAAAAATTTCACATTATTACACATCAATTAATCATTATTTTAATGAGAAAGCAATGATATTTACTTACGACACACAAAATAAAATAGTTGCAAAACACAATCATTTTTGTACTCCTGATAGTTTCATTTTTCATTTACTCATATTTTTATCTTCTATTTATCTTACATGACATATTTCATGTCGCTGAGAAAATTTACATATTTATAAACAACGCTTAATTTTTTGACACATAGTCAACACTTTTTTTCTTATCTTCATGGTTCACCAGATGTTGATAAGGTTTGTTTTTGTTTTAATCTTACATCATGCATATTAATATGTTGAGTTCATTAAAGTGCAATTTTGAAAATGTGGTGCTTTGTGTATCCCATGTTTCCTTACATAAACCTTTTTTAAAAGAAAACTGAATAAATTACAAATTCTCTATTGTGATTTAAAAATGTAAGAGACAACTGTTTCGACAATTTTTTTATCTACATTTGCATTGCTTAACACATATTTATCAAGCAGATATAGTTAATTTATAAGGAAATTATTGTAACTTGTTTAAATTACTTAACAGAAAGTACTTCGTGAAATTGCGTATTGAAATAATAATTTTATGAATTTTAAGCTCGAACTTATGTATTAGTTTGAGGGAAAAAAATCCATTATTTTTACGTGAACTTTCTGTAACTTCTTTTGGATTCACTTTGTAAAAAGGTTTAAAACAGCTTTCATGTAGATTTTTAGGTCTTGCGCGTTACGACTGCTGACATGCGGTCAACTTCGACCATTTTTGATATTTTACAGACATTTTCGACAATGCTGTATCCACATGCGAGGTGCATCTCTAACATCAAAAATACCCGAACGGAATCGACGAAAAAAAAATTGTACGTAACTGGTTGTTACAGTCTTATGTACGACGATAAACACCTTTCACAATTTTAGCCACCTGGCTATCTTTTTCGCCGTTACAAGAGAAAAACGAAAATGTATCGAATTTTCTGTTTGCTGTCTTCCATTTTTAAAACCTTGTACTCGTAACTGAATTAATCAAACAAAAAACCGCAAGAGGATATTTTAGTGTCAAATGTCACCTTTCCAACGAGCATAAATCTGAAATTGTTTGATAGATACCTCACGAGATAGCGATCACTACAGACGTCTACCGAAAAAATAATGGATTACTTTTTCCCCAAACTAATATTTATGCTCTTATGATAGAATACTTTTATGATAATTTATGTTTTTTGTATTTGGCTCGTCCTCCCGAGTCATCCCTGGTATTAAGCTGATTGTCCTGGAAGATCCCTTGCTTTTGATTGCTACAGATATGTTCAGACAGCAATTTCCCGATTCTTCAGTGGACACCTGAAAGGACTTACTTACGAGAGAAATCTCAAAATGCACCCAAATTGTTCTAAATGTCAAGATATATCGACATCGCCAGTACATATCCTTGAATGACTGAGATTGTATCTTGAAGACCTACACAAGTCTCCTTTGCTTGTTTTTGATCTGAAAGTAAACGGACTCCTGAACATTTACTAGTATATTCCTAGATATGGAAATTAGTAACAACAACAATGTTTTTTGAGCATGCAGACACTGATTTAATATACAACACTAACAACTAATATGTATATTATAAAATCGGAAAATTTATATGTGAATTATTTTGCATCTGTTAATAATATTTAAAAGTTTCTTCAATTTTCAATAAACAATTCTCTAGAAAGGTTTATTCATTTTTTTGTTCTCTAATGTTTTGATTTTGAATAATTTAAAGAAAAAGATACCATAAGAGGCAAAACGCATTTTTACATTTTTCTATATTGAAGAATGGTGAAGTTTTAATTAGCATATAGTTATATACTTGCTCATTTTAACCCATCCAGATATAACAAATGCAATTTTAGTATAAAAATAAATAAAATATGTAAATCTGAATATATTTCAAAATCTAACCTCAAAGATACAATTGTTGCCTATTAGAGGCACGAAAAAGAAAAAAGTTTTCCCTATACCTAAAAACACACAGCCAAAAAGCTACTAAAATGTTTCTAGAAACAAGTTAAACTTGGTGAAAAGATTTACTGATTTTTTAAATAAATTTTTCTTTCTCAAGGTTTTTCCAAGCACTTAATTGAATAAAGTATTGACTTTTACTTTTCTGGAAAAAGTTTCTTTAACTGTTTTGCTTGATTTTGTTCTTTATTTAACGATTCAACAAATAAAACTTTAGCGGTATATTTGCTTGAATGTTCAACATAACACTAAATGTTCCAAACATTTATTTTCTTTTTTTTTTTTTTATAATGACTTTTAAAGGTTTCTGAGCTTGAAGTTCTGTTGAAAGTTTATGATGAAATAATATTTAATGCGTGATGGTTTAGATAAAAATCATGCTTACAAATAAATAGACGCTATTATTTTTAAAGTATTTACTTTTTGTATTTTAAAATCTTCCAATTTCTTAAAATACAGTTAAACCTGCTTTGTGTGGTAAACTAAAGAGGAAATGAAAGAAACCGCGCAAGCAAATATTTCATAAATACTTGCTTGTGCGGTTTTCATAAATACTTGCAAAGGAATTCATAAATATTTATAATAAACAAATATCACAACATATTAAAACAAAAAAACTCTTTTAAAAGAGACAGCATAAAAATGTCGAGTTAGGAAGATGCGTCAAAAATTTAAGCAAAATAAATAATTAAATTACACATATAATAATTTATAAGAAATTTTAATGCTTTATTTTGCTCATGGTAAATTCCTAAATTGAATATACATATCCAAATACAATAATTAAAAATCTGTTTTTGATCTCACTATAAGATGAATCTTTAACTAATGTGGGAAAAAAACTTGAAACAAAGTGCATGTTGATATTGCGCGGAATAAAAATCACTGAATGTGTGTCATCAGAAATCTGATGACAACAAATGCATATAATGCTTAAAGATGAACATCGCCTTAAATTACACACATATACACATTAATAAAAACATAATAACACTGTTATGAGGCTAAAATTATAAAAACTCCTATACCACATAAAAAAATGTCGCACAAAATTAATCGAGTGAAACAAATAAAAAATTGCATAGAAAAGGACCATAGAAAAACGTATTTATAAAAATTTCTTTTTTCTTTAAGGAGAATTTTTGTTTTCTTAAAAGTTATTTTAAAAAAAATTTTCTTCTTCTCTTCTTGCTACATCCTACAAAATTTTAATACAATATTGTCTTCTGATTTCAGAATTAATTCCAGAAAAAATATTAAGAACAAAATATAAGAGATAATAAAGTCTTTTATTGTAAGAATTATCTTATAATTAAAATAATGAAGTATGCTTTTATTAAAGAATAAATTTTCTTGTTCAATTTATATAATATATTTTAGGATAAATTTTGAGTGCGAAACCTCTCATGTTCTTAAAGTAATAAAATAATAACTTATAAATTAAACTATCTTTAATAATAATAAATTTAACGTAGTAATAAAATATCATTGATGTCTTTAAAAAAATATCTGTTTTTTTTGCAAAAGACTTGAAATAAATCATAAGAAATGTTATAAATGTACAAATATGATCAAGTGCTACATTAATAAATTAAAATCAGAATCAAAATGTCATTATTAAAACAAAAAATAAAAAATACCAAATAAGCAGGGAAAAAATGTAAATTTTTGCAGTTTATGGTCTACTTCAAGTTATATCCTATGTTAAGACTAAAGCTAAATTCATACAACCATGAAACTAACATGAGACTTGAATGCATAATAAAATTGTGTAAATCATGCAGCCCCATGTCTTAATACACAGAGAATACTTTATTTTTCGCCAAGAAAAATAAAGCATTCTCTGTTTATAAAGACATGGGGCTTCATGATTTATCATTGAGTAAAAAAGAATCGTGAAACAAAAAAGACCTATAAATATGGGTTCCTAAAAAATACATACATAGATGAAAATTTACTTTCGACTGTTTTCAACTCTGGCAAATTTTCAAAAATTCAAGACTACAATACTCTTTGCGATACAGATGTAATCCGAGTGATTTTTTTTTTTTTTTTTGTAATTGTAGTGTTTGTTAGTATTTATCTATTAATATATTTGATATGAGTTAAAATTCCAATAAACTCCTTATTTAGTCGTCATTACGAAGTAATAGAAAAGATCCTAATTTCATTATGAATAAGGTGCAGCAAAGTATCAAATCAGAATCGTAATGCCTACCAGTTTAACATAATTGGTTCTTAAAGCACGAATTTTTTTAAACTGGTGAAAAAAAAAATCCATGTGCCATCTATGTTAAATAAATTAAATTATAATTTAGTCTATCTATTTTTACTAGAACGGATCTCAGACAATAATTGTAAATAAAATAATGCAAGATGAAAGAGCGCCAGTGTGAGACACGGGTATATGCAAATTTGCCAATAAATTTCACCTGTCTCAGACACAGGCAAATGCGTTAAGAGTTTTAAAAAACAATGTATATGTTGGTTGTCGTTGGTAAATGTCAGAAATTCATATTCATAATTAATATGTTACTATATTGAGATGTATAAAAATAACGTTAAGGATGCAAGAGAAATTCCTGTAATAATAACTTATTAATTATAACTAAATCAATATGATATAAAAATTTCTTTCTTAATATTATTGTCAATATTCAAAATAAATTTTAATTCTAATTTTCTTAAATTATATTGTCTTCTCGTTTCAATATTACTGAATTAGATTATCAATAATAATTTGTCTTTGAAATATTCAGTATCAAAGTGTAAATACTATTCTCATATAGGAATTCATGGAACTAATAAGAACCTCAGATAGTAAAAAAAGTTGCGCTTATTATTTATCATTTGACACTTGATTGATACAATGCGGAGACATCTGACATATTGAGGTACTTGCTTTATTAAAAAGCAAAATAATATTCTGGAATTTCGTTCTAGCACAGTAAAGATTATTTCTAGCAGCTTTTGAAATAAAATCAAAAGTTTATCATTTTAAACCCCCAGAAGATCCGTAGCAAAATCCGTAATCACAGGTTTTGGGGGAAGTCTGATATTTGTATTTTAAATTGCGAAGTACCACAAATTAGAATTAAAGTGCTAGCTCCCTAGTATGTATCTTTGTTTAGCGGGTCTTCTTCTATCCGAAAAGAACACTAATTTATTAGTAATCAGAGCATCAACAAGAAAAGGTTTAGAAAAGCAATAATTCGTAATATGACGTAATCTTAGAACAACAGTAAGTTAATTTATTCAAGTCTGTTTATTTATTTAAACTATTTTAACATGAAAGTTTTTTTTTTCATTCAATACCAAAATAAAATTGTTTTCAGTTCTGTGACATTTTTCTTCTTTTCTCAGCCATTACACGAATTCGCTCATAATTTCAGTATTTAAGATAAAAGTGATAGTATGAAACATACACATTACTACTATGTTTTATAATGCTCATATTGTTGGTCAGTACATTTTCAATTATAATTACATATTCTCATTATTTTTCTAGACATTACTGAGGTCATATACTTCAGAAATGTCTTTGAAATATGATCAAATATATTTTTGTTTTAAATTATATTGATGCTTTTTTTTATTTTCAGCACTTATCGTAATAATTATTGATAGCACCCTCTGAAATGATTGCCTTCCTATTTAACATATGTCATTTCCTACTTCATTTGATAAACACTTGAGCTTTCAACATTTATTACCACTCCCATATTATTTTCGTGTTCAAAGAATAACCATAAATTTTTGCATTTATGTTATGCCTTAATTTGACTAGATAATTGATCACGATATATAATTAGGTTGGGGAAAATTAATCCATTATTTTTTCGGTAGACGTCTGTATTGATCGCTATCTCGTGAGGTATCTATCAAACAATTTCAGATTTATGCTCGTTGGAAAGGTGACATTTGACACTAAAATATCCTCTTGCGGTTTTTTATTTTATTAATTCAGTTACGAATACAAGGTTTTAAAAATGGAAGACAGCAAACAGAAAATTCGATACATTTTAGTTTTTCTCTTGTAACGGCGAAAAAGATAGCCGGGTGGCTAAAATTGTGAAAGGTGTTTATCGTCCTATATAAGACTGTAACAACCAGTTAGGTACAATTTTTGTTTCCTCGATTCCGTTCGGGTATTTTTGATATTAGAGATGCACCACGCATGTGGATACAGCATCTTCGAAAATGTCTATAAAATATCAAAAATGATCGAAGTTAACCGCATGTCAGCAGTCGTAACGCAGAAGACCTAAAAATCTACATGAAAGCTGTTTTATACCTTTTTACAAAGTGAATCCAAAAGAAGTTACATAAAGTTCACGTAAAAATAATGGATTTCTTTTTCCCCAACCTAATATATTGTAACTTGATACGATATATTTGTTAATCGATTTTTGTATGTTAAGTTTTTTTTAACATGGTCATATATTTGAAATGGGAATTTTCAATCCTGTAAAGTTAACAATAAATAAATAAAAACGGAACTTAATCCTCTCTATTTGGAACTTCATTTAAATAGGGTCCTATTGAACGAACTTATTTCCAGTTAGTTTTCCAATTCTTATTGCAAAGTGCTTTGCTTCTTTAAATGTACATTTTCTTAATGCCTAAGACATTAATAATATGCCTTCATTGAAAAATGCGAATGAATTTCACAATTTTACTTCAATCTAAGTTATAGTCATGATATTTGTCTATATGTTTTATCTCATTGTTTTACATCTTATTTCCTTCATGATATTTGTGTTTTATATTTTATTTGCGTAATATTTGTATTTTATATCTTAAAAATTCATTTCTCTTTTCCTTTCTCTAATTACTCTTAAATTATTTTTCAGTTTTTATTGTCATGTATTGCTTCTCAGTGTAAGATAATATTCTTAACTTAGAGCTATTTTTATATTGTTAAATTGTTCAGAATTTCCAAACTTTGAATCGTACATTGAATCGGTTAAACCATTCTTCTTTTAAATTAAATTGTATTTTTATTTTGAATTTACTCTGTCAAATTATTCGATTTCTCTTTTTGTTTATATTCTATGACCATTTTATAATCTATTTTGATACAGTTAAATAATTTCATTCCTTTTGGTAATATTTAATACTTAGTCTCTTATTTTTTTAATCATTGTAAACTAAATTTGTGACTTATCAATTTTAAACCTTTTATTCTGATGTAAATAGATTTTTTCCTTTTCCTTGTGTCATAATCTTTCTATAAAGACTGTTCTTTTTCTCTTATGCTACTACATCCTATGGTTTTCCCTTGTTCAATATCTTAAGGTTTTAGAATCAGATTTTAAATATAGAAATCGAGACGAATGAAATGTATGTAGCTTTATGGTGCGTATTATAATTATTATTCAAAATGAGAATTTTACTTTTTATATTTTATTATATTTCATTTTATATTTCCTTAAGCATGATGTATTATAAACGTTTTTTCTTTCGTATTATAAAAACTCTGTTTCTCGTATACCTATCAATATTAAGCTGCATATGCTTCTTTATAGTAAATACGAGTTTTTCCTATTTAAAAAATTCCCGAATATCTTTTACATGTTGATTTTTACCAAAATATCAAAATTTCTTATATTTTTCATTATTCGGAAAGAAACATTTTCTTACTGGTGATTCAAAGATTGCTTATAACTCAATTAGAATCGAAACTGCATTAATTTAAAGAAACCGGATATTTAATTCTAAAAACCGAAAGTGGTGAAAACTTGGTGTTTAAAAACTTTGCGATTGCATTACTTTCGGTTTTTAGAATATTTTTCATTTTGTTTTAACTCATTTTGAATTCATGAAAAAGATTATTCGTAATTCAAAGTAGTTTTTATGACAAATGTCATAAAAAACTTCTCGCAAGACTTGCTTTTAAATTTTCATGTTAGAAAATATAAGAAATTTTTTACCTGTCAGATCATTCATTTTTATACTAGTCACTACATACATTTCATTTTTGATCCTTGTTTATTTACTCGTAACTGCGATATTTTCTTTGAATTTTTTAATTACTTTTTCTTGGTTTTATTTTATTACTGTTGCTTTTTATGGTTACTAATTTTCTTGTATTATTCCCTATTTAAAATATAGGAACCAAAAAAGATATAGATGCCGTATTATCATTTTGGTGTGTTTTTGAATTTCTAGAAAATTTAAAAATTTAACCAAGCTGAATTGGTTATTACTTTATAGTTTCTTTCAAAATATGTAAATTAAGTGTAATTAATAAAATAAAAAGTAGATTTATGAAATATTAAGATTTTCAGAAAAGAGAATTCATTTGGATTATATTGGTAAGAATTCTGAGGAAAATGCATAGTTAAATAAAAAAAAAACTAGTTGTTAAGATATGATATATAAGCAATGACTGCATAAGTAGAATGTTGTTGAATATCCTTAAGACCCTCATTCTTTCTGACGTAATAAAAAACCAAAATTTCCAGTACAATGTCAAAATCTACCAACAAAAAATTACTAAATTCAAAAATTCGTCGAAAGGTTATACGTATTTATGTCCATATAAAATAGTTACATGATAATCCCTTGGAAAATAAAATCCCTTTTTATTGATGTAAAAAAAGTGTTTCATATAAATCAGGCAAGTCTTAGGTTGTTATTATTAAAATTAAAAATAATCTAAAAAAAAATACAATTTTTCAAGTTTTTTCAAAGGAAATATTTCAGGTATTTTTTTACTCGCAAAACATGATAATTAAAAAAATAATCCCTTTATCTTTTTCAAATTTAGTGTGCGTGTAATTCTTAAATACAGTGCTACAAAACAGATTATGCATTCATATTTACGTATTTTATGAAGGATCTTTTTTAAATAACAATTTCAATTTTTTTCATTTTTCAATGAACAGGTGACAAAAGTAGACACCGTATAGCTAGTGCATAATTTATAATTATTGGCGGAAATAATGTTTTTTCCAATTCTTTACAGAAATTTACTGATAAATTGGTATAAAAAAATATAAAGTACACTTTATTGCTTTGTTTCAGTTTTTTTAACTTATATGCAACGTCTAAAAAATAAAAAAACATTTTAAATTCACTTTTCAAAAATTTTGCCTTTAAATATAGTCGGATATTTTAAATTGTTGCAAAATTTGCAATCATTTGTTTTAATGAGAGATTAATATAATTTGATCTTACCTTCCAAATCTATTCTTAAGGTTACACTTTTTGAATGGATGTATCTTTGAATGGAGAATTTCCCAGGTTTAGTTTTAGTTTTATTACCTACATCTTGTATCTAGTCTTAATACATTTAATTATATATATATATATATATATATATATATAATATATATATATATATATATATATATAATGATTTTCTTCGTGGTGGCGAGGACGTAATTATATCCATAAATAAAAATATTAATTTTATCCTA